>CM034051.1:5665741-5716678 GCA_019804595.1 Bruguiera parviflora
AATATATATATATATATATATATATATATATATAATTTTTTAAGTTCACACAATAAAAAATTTATATATTAAAATTTAATTAATAAAATTAATTTATTGAATATATATTTAAAAATTAAAATAAATATAATTATAAAAATATTTGAATATAATAAATAAAATTGATTTTTTGTTATTTTTTAATCAACATTCCTTCTTTGCTCCTTTGTCTTGGATTCCGTAATTGTAATTGGCCAACGTTCTCGATATACCGGTTTCGATCGTTTTGATTATTTATTGATGGTATCACTGTTATCATCACGTTTTAGTACCAAACATTCATCTGTCACACAATTGAGCCGTAACTAACAATGCGTCGGTAAGGATAATTGAGCCGTAACGAACAACGCGTTAGTAAGGACAAATGCAACTTTGCTTGATCAATATGTTAGCGATCGTTAGAAATGTGCCGAAGCACTTCTACTAAATGATATCGCCTGCAACATGGACAGACGAGCTTTAGTCTTCTTTGCCAGTTTCACTCACTCCATAGCATAAGTCAAGCACACACCCACCAAAAAAAAGGGGGGGGGCACATCATTTGATAAATCTTAGTATTCTTAGCATTATTTTACATGAATTTTGTATTATAAAAAATGTATGAGGTTTCTCAGCAAAACTTTCACATCTCCAATTCTCAACATGTTTTAAACTCGCTAAGATTTTTAGTAATTTCTCACACTTATCAAAGCAAATCTCATTAAAAAAAAAAAGAAGAAAAAGAAAAAGAAAAAGGGTATGATTATCCATCGAGTTGGCAATGAGCCTCCTTTAGCCAGCGCGGACGAGCTGGTGGGGGGGGTTTGGACGAGAGAATATTGATCTGTCTTTTCTCTTTGTTCATTTCAAACACCTTTCGGAGCATCGCGGGCGCAGCTTTCTTTATCCGATTCTCCTTGTTCAGCTTTTATTTACCCGAAACAAAAAGAATAATGATAACGAAAGATGTGAACGCAGACTTGGAAGCCGGTTTTTTTAAACGCATCGGTGCTGACAATCCTAGATAGGGACGCGTGTCGGAAAGAGAACACCGATGACGTTAAACGATGCGAGCCGACCTTTTGGACGTCGGTTCTTCCTAGACATGTCGCCCGCGGTTCATCTCCACGGCCTCGTGCCGTGTGACAACGCAACACGTGGAATTATGCGTCCAGGCTATTAAGACGCACCGAGTCATTTAATTAGAGCTTCTGCGACCTCATCGTCCTATTGTCACGGCAAGCAATTTACACCGATTTAGAGTCCGTCTCATCGCGAGAAAAATTTATGTTTTACCCCATAAGTTTACGATATATTTATATTTTACATACAAAATTTTTGAAAATTACAAAAAAAAAATTATCATATTATATAATAAAAAGTCAAAAATATTTATTTTCAGAATTTAACCCTAGCACCGCTCTCTGTCTTCTTTCATCTCTATAAACTTTCAATTTTTACCTTTTGATTTCGCTGGCTCTCGTCGAATCTTTACAGGTTGTAACTAAAATAGTGTTGAAGGTCTATTATTACTTAGTTTTTTGATTTTGTGTTCGTATTTTAACATTTTACAGTTCGTATTTTTTTGAAAATATTTTTATTCGTGATCTTTGGGGTTACCTCCTAAACCCATTAATCTTTTGATTGCTTGTATTTCTTACAGATTCGTGGGGTTTGGGACCATTTTTAAAGTTCTTCATTAATTCTTTGTAGTTGAGTACGACAGAAGAATGGTGACGAGTGAATGGAGGTGGTGGTGAGGAATAAAATAAGATTGATATATGCGGAGTTTTGAGAAGAAAATGAGAGAAGATTGGTGGCATGTGGGTGAAGATGATGATGGAGGAAGGTAAATTAGCGTGGTTAGATAAGATTAAAATATACGAAATTTTAAAGAAGGGGAGCGAACTTCACACGCACGAAAAAGTTTTGTACGTGTAAATATAAGACAGCTCACCGCAATGAGACAAAAATTTTCAACTTTGAAGTATTTATCTTTCAATTTCACATCTCTCTTTTTTGTTTTTTTGTTTTTTTTTCCTTCAAATGTCACTGAAGATGAGAAATAAAAGGAAATTACTTTTGGGTCGAAGCTCTTTTTGATTTCTCTCTTCTGCATCGGTGTGTCTGTTGTTGCTATTATTGTTATTGTTATTGTTATTGTGATTGTTCTTGGGGCCATAGCAGCTAGTGTAATTTGTTACTCCAAATCAGTCAAATGGATCGGGTATCAGAGGAGTGACCGAGCTAAGAACAAGGGCTGGAAAATCTAAAAGTTAGGAGAAAGAATCTCAGGCTTCCAGGGCAAAGTAGAGCGAAAATTAGGTCGAGGTGGTTGACCTTGAAGTTTTTAAGAGAATAACCTGGCGCATTGGTTTTTCCTGTGTATCATTTTTATGGGAAGAATGTTGTGGGCGTGGGATTTAGGTGGTGGGTTCGGGTGGGATTGGGCGGCGATGGCAGTGGTTCTCGAGGACCCAGCCAGCATTTGGACGACTTGTTTGAAGGAGGAAGTGTGGCTTAGATGAAAGTGGTCAGGTAAAGGTTGACTTGTTCGGATCTGGTGATAGGTTTGAGAGATTGAAAAAGTGGTGACGGATGGTTGTTGTTGTCTGTAGCGATGGGGCTGCCGCAATTGCCGTTGCTACTAGCACTGTTAATGTTGCCATGGCTGGTTGGGGAAAATTATTGGTTCTGGTTATCTCGTTTTGTTGAAAAGAACATAAACAAGAAATTGAAAAGGAAATACTTGGGAGTTGAAATACTTTTATTTTGTTGTGTCGAGCAGTATTGCATTTGCGTCTACGAAGCTTTTGTTTGCGTGTAAATATCACTGCCCTTTAAAGAGAGAATGTGAGAAGGGTGGAGGTGATGAGTGGGCAGAGATGATGTTAACGTAGACCGGGGGGGGGTTTGAGAAAGAACGAGAGAAGGGTGATGGCGGAAGAAGAGCGTGAGTAGGGCAATAAGGTAAGAGATAATGTTTTTATAATTAAAATTAATTTTTATTAAGAGTGAGTTAATAAAAATATATTTTTCATAATTTTTAAATGAAATATAAATATATTATAAATTTAATGTATAAAATATAAATTTCTCCTCACAATACTCACGTTTATTATAATATATTAGAGAATAGGGTGCTGCGCTGCAGCAAGAACTGAAATCGCGGCAACGTGTGCTAATTTCAAGGCAACGTCCACTAGATAGGAAGGTGACAGTTCAAACAGTACGGTGTTTCTTCCCGTTAGACATTTAGATTTTCTCATACGGGGATGGTATGCGTCTCACGTGAAAATTAGTCAACCTTTAGGCAAAGAACAGGGCTAACGTTGACACTCACTGCAAATTAACTAATGGGTACTACGAGGATTGATTTTGACACCAGCAAGGCGTTGGCACAGGGACTGAGGTCTGAGCCAACGGCCGGACAACATGCGCACAAGAGACGGAACTGCACTAAGGTCATGAGTTAAAATAAGGTAACAAGTTTGGGGTGTAAATCAGGACAATATGTACATCAAATTCTATAAATAGATGTGAATAATGTAAAGGTCGCATATAAAGCAAATATGTGAGAAACACTCGTCGGAGAGAATTTCGTCTTATATTTCTTATATATAATAATAATGAGAAAAATAATAAAAAATTGAAAAAAAAAAATATAAGTGTTAGTCTCTTCTTATAATTATATAATTACGATAAAAACATTATGTATGTATATTAATTTAATTGAAATCAAAAAAAAATTTTAGTTTTATTATAAGTAAAAAAAAATTTAGTATTTGAAATTAACCTGTAACACTAAAAGTTTAACGGGTATTTTATTTTCTTGTTTCACATAAGATTTTTAATATGCTATGCCGCTTTTTTCTTGTTTTAATATTTATTAGGCGCAAATGAGCCATGCCAATCAGCTGCTGTTGACTAGAATTTCAATGTATTTCTCTCCAACGCACTGGTGTAATGCGTGATGCATGGTATTTTATTTCCTCGCTTCCCATAAGATTTAAGGTGCCATACAGCATTTTTTTAGGCACAAATGAGCCATGCCAGTCAGCTGCTGTTGACTAGAATTTCAATGTATTTCTCTCCAACGCACTGGTGTAATATCTGATGTGGGGTATTTTATTTCCTCGCTTCACATAAGATTTAATATGCCATACCGCCTTTTTTTTTTTTTTAATGGTTTTAGGAGCAAATGAGTCATGCCAGCCAGCAGCTGCTGACTAGAATTTCAATGTATTTCGATCCAACGCAATAGTGTAATGTGTGATGTGGGGCAAGGCCATGAGGTGTACTGCTAAAAATCAACATTTAACTCGATGGGAGCAATTATATATTAAGTAATGCTAAAAATTTATTGTTTCTAATTTAGGTGCGAAGATGCCCATACCATCCCATTTCATCTCTTGATAGATGTTTTTCGGGTATTCACAAGCGTCATAGATGGTTTAGCTTTTTCGCTCACTCTTCTTCTTCACTCCTAATACTTCTCTAGAAGTCAAAACGTACAAACTTGTATAACCGGCCGCGAGAGATCCCTTTTCCGGGTACATAGAATTGGGACATCTTCACGGTCATCGATTGCCACTCTCAATATGTGTTTGTCATTGCACGACTTTTCAGAGAATGGCGTGCAGTGATGCCCATGAGGTGTCGGCAATAGTCAAGATCCATTTCGAAAATAACAAAGAAATTAAACCATGTGAAAAAGATAGACCAAAAGATGAAACTCCCGATCCGACTTCAGGTTTTATTGTGGACTTGAGAATACGACTCCGTCCCACTCAATAATTAAACAAAGCTTTTGAAAGCAACTTCCCCCTCTACTCCCGCTGATTGGCAATTGGAAGTCTGGGATCCTCGTGACACCACAAACCAACCCATAGCATGATGGGTCTTAAAATGCGTTGCGTGCCTCAAAACATTGGAATAAAAAGCAAAATGACATATCTTTTTGCATGGGGCAGAGTTCCGGAAAACAGCAAATGCGCTGGCACAATATGCTTCCTTTAACTCCTGGGAACATGTTTTTCTCCCTCTAAAAGTTGAAGATTGAACAACTCTCTAAGTGCTGTGCGAGCATCTCAAAAGAACATAAGCAAACACCTAACAAAGCTGAGCAGCACAGGAAGCAATACGGTAGGCAGGATCAAAGAATATCGACAGTAACAACCGGGCATCCACGGGTGTTCTTTGCACTGCAAATACAAGTAATTTTTGATGCATCTACGCATTTAAACCAGGCATTTCTAATCATGTACATAACCTGTCTAAGTAGAATTTCCGTTCATGAATTCAAGAAACAACTGCCTGCAAACAAATTTGAAGAACATCAGTAACCTGCTATGTTGTGCATGTTAGAGAGGTGACAACAATGAGTTTAACTTAAACAGATGTGGCAAAAACTGAATTTTTGAGGAGCAAAAGGCTACATGCACATATATCCTAAGCAGCAATATTTTGATGCTTTGACATGCAAGTTGTTGCCTCCAGCCCTACAACCTTCACAGACAGATTCATGGAATGAAACAATCTGCCAAATTATCATGCAACATCTATTAGATCCCATCACTGAAAACACAAGAAACCAAACAATTTAGCATACTCTACTTCTTGTGCATAACACGCACACTTGCAGCCATTAACTACGTCTGGGAATCTAACTGAACAGCTGAGATTTGCAAGTCCGACAATCCCAAGTTTGTATCATACTACCACATGCCTCTTTATTTCATCATGCCAAAAGCATATGTGATTTTCATTGGGTTATCTTGTCTGGAATCTAAGTATTCTTACTGTAAATTTTAGTTTTGTAAGTTTCGTCAACAGGAAACATTAACCTGATAAGCAACATCACCAATTATTGATCCTTAATCAGTGCTTGCATTGAGTATAAACGTATTTAAATTCATAGGCCTCATAGCATTTCCCTCAAAGATGGTCACACATATACCACTCAAAAGCAACTAAAAAATTGTCTGCTCATACAAGCACTTGAAAAAAAGAAGTCAGTCACTGGGAAAGAAACCAATAATGCTCCACTATGAAAGAAAAACCACACAATTCCCAGTTTTGCAGAGCAGCAATGACATCACTACCCAGAAAAAAAAAATTTTAACAACAGCTCAGAGCTACTTAAGCATGCCTACCAGTGCTAGCCTACTTACTCACCTTTAAGCAAATATGCAAATAGCAATGCATATCAAAATGAATTTTATGGTACAACATGAACACATGAAACCACAATTTAATGTGCCTAATGATTCTCGTACATTTCACTGTCACCTTAAACATCACAGCCATCTCATATTTCTTACAAAGGAAAATGAAAAATCATTGGAAGCTAATCCAGCTTCTGGAGACTGTAACAACTTGCGTATAGCAGACAGAAAAGATAAACTGAAAATGTATTTTCAGAATCATCGGTGTACAACAGTCTTAGACAAGACATTTGTATAGCTTCTGGCCTCAACCAATATTGCATGCATGTCTACATTTTGCTAGGCCTTTCTGTACCATCTCACAGGCACAAAGATTCAATCTAGAGGATATAACAGATTAATAATCAGCAGAACAAATATAGTAGAAATCAAACAGAGGATCATAGACAATGCAGAAAGATTCATGAGAATGCTTAAGAAGAGTATAAGTCTTTAGGCAATATACCCCGTCTTTATCTCTTGTTTGGTGAATAAGCCTACCACAATTTTGTTATCCCCATCCTTATACACAAATGGCTAGCAAAATTAAAAAAAAAAAAAAGTAGCAGCCCAGAAGTGTTCAAGAGCGCCCATTCCCCAGCCCTGAATAAGCATTTAGCCAGCGGAAGCTTTTTCGAAATTCTCAAAATGCACGAATATATGCATGCTATGCAGAAACACTAACATTCCTGCAAACTCAAACAGTAACAATGTATTTGAGAAAGATTGAGTCGATTTGACAAACCAAACTAATCATCAATTTGACTTTCTTCTCCGGGGCTGTCTATCGGTGGTTAATCTGTAGATCCAGTAAACCTAACACAAATACGGTGGCACAGAAATTCGAAGACTTTGAATACCCAATTCAGATTAAAACTAAACCAGAAGAATATTGAAACGGTGGAGAAAACATCAGAGGGTTTTGAGATTAGATTACCAAAGCGAGTACGTGAACTGCTATTAGAATCACCGCCATCATGGGTACCATTTCGAGAAACCACGTCCCCAACGATGTCTCCTTCGCCATTTTCGTTCAGGCACTATCCAAATCAATGCGCGCGGGAGAGAGAGTGTGCGTGTGTGTCTGTGGGTGTGGGGAGCTCTGCCTGCCGAGCAATAAAAATGGCGATGGACAACAGCGTTTCTACGATGCGTGGGGTGACCTCATCGGGCCTTTTATTTTCGGAGCCCCGCCTACCGATTGTGGGCTTCTCCTATTCGATATTATTATTATTTATCTAACATTAGATGTGGTAAAATCTAAAGCCCCATTACAGGAAGGCTCCCAACTCCGAATCAAAGTCTGGAGCTTTTATTTAATTCCAACCCAATTCCAAAAACGAGGTCCTGAGTCTAGTCGGCGTCCAGTCGAGCGCCAAACAGACCCAAACGTGGCAGTTTTTCTGGGGTTGCGTGGCAAAAACGACGTTGCGTTTCGCAAACGGTTGCTCGCTCTGGAAGAAAGCTGCCAGTGCCGGCCGCCGATGGATTCATGAGCGATTGTATCGCAGACCTCTCCTTCTCCCCCTTCCATGCCAGATTTTCTGCTCGGCAATGAGGCATATCTATGAGTGTCTCAAGCGCCGCCGCCACCCAACGCTGCTCCCCAAAGGTATTCGTCCCACTTCAATCCAGCTAATTCGTTACTGTTCTCCACGATTGCCTGCCTGCCTGCCTGCCAATTTACTGAAATGTCGTCAAACAAGCTAAACCAAAAAATAAAAATAAAAATAACGTTGAACCTGGGTTTAATTCGACACCGCGGTGGAATCTTTTGTTGGGATGAAGTTCTGGAAAAAAAAAAAAAAAAAAAAAAACATTTAGGGATGTTTGTCGACCTTGGCCAAACTCGTAATTAATTTCTGTTTATTTACTTGTCTATCGTTTGTTTGTAAGAAGTAGATTTTCTGACGTCATTTGTATTTTTCCTATTGAAGTTGTGTGGTTTGTGTATTCTTGGCTTATTGCTAACTGCAGTTGCCTAAACCCCTTTGCTTGATTGCATGTATTGGTAAGGTTTTGCGCTACAACTACATTTATGGTTATGACATATTGTTGCTATATTTCATGAACTGGTTTTTGAGCTTCAGATACGAGCCTGTGTCCAAGTGTTGCGCTAGTGCCACCTTGACCCATGATAATCATTGTTTTATGAATCACAATTCGGCTACAATCTGACCATTATTTAAGAGTTGCGGGTTCTTCTTGCAGATATACATCATCATGGTAATGTTTTCAAGATTCCGTGGAATTCTAAATTGCTGGGAGCTCAGAAATTTATTGAACACAGAAAGCAACTAAACAGTTTGCTAGGACCATACTGCTTGCGCCAAAATTTGTAAGTGGATTTTTTAATATTTGAAAATCTTAAACTATCAGTGCATATCTTTGACCTCAAGTTTGAATGTTTCATTGCAATTCCTAAGTTGGGTACTTGGTGCAGATTCTCTACGGCTTTCACCAGTGTGCATGGGGAGAGACCATCTGCAGAGTATGCAAAGTTGAGGAAGGAATCACTGGAAAGTGAATTTGGAGAAGCCCTTGGTTCTAGTTCCAAGAGAGTCTCCATTGCCTACCGATTTGGTCCATTTTTTGCTTTGTACAGAGCAGCAATCATTTCATTTCATATGTTGAGGTTAACCATCTCACAAGTTTTTGTTCAAGACATGAAGAAACGTGCCATCAAGGTATATTATTCTTTGCTGCTTTTTACACCCTTCCAGTTGTTGCTTCTTACCAGTCAAAGTTTGAGCTTTGACAGCCTTAGCCTGCTGGGTAAGGAGGCAGCTACTAAGTCCTCCCCTTGTCCTAGAACACATTGATTTTTCTTGTATCTTTGCATCTTGGGGTAAGTAGGAAACTGTCTCTAAGGTCTGAAGTGCCTGAGCTTTCAGACACTATGGTCTAAAACCAAACAGTTAGTTGATCAATGCTTAGGTTTGTGAGTCCAAAATGAAGTTGTTTTGGAAAATTCAGCTCCAAAAATGTAGTTGTAGTCTAAATAAGCTTCTAGGGACCAAGCATTGATTTTAAAAAAAGCCCGTTTCATTATCTTATTTTGCAGTTAAACTTCATGAATATTTTTGCTCTACCCTGATATTTTACTGTTGTTGAATATCTATACCTAAAGGTATTGGAATGAGAAAAGAATAACTGTTACACCAAATTCAAAGCATTGCATGATGATCTTGCAAATGGTAGACCATTTCATAGTGGTGCTACTTCCAGTTATTCATTTGCAAACACCTAGTGCCTGGGAAAGGAAAGTCATAGAACCCCCCAGCTATATTATGTACTTCTTCATGATGAGTCAGTACCATGCCGCAGATATAGGAATTGCTCCGTATGTTTTGGCCATGGTAGGCTATATTGTAAGTTTATCATGTCAACTTTTCTTTTTGTGTTGATTTGTTTTGTTTTGTCTTTTTTTTTTTTTTGTCCTTGACACAGATTGGTGCCTGTATTTCTCTCCCTTGCTTGTGGCAGAAATTTTAATGATAATTTTTGGTTATTTACAATAGATTGTTTTCCATTCCTGCAGTTTCGTAAAACTCTGATACGCTTGGGGCCTTTCTATGTAAAGGCAAGTAATTATATTATGAGATTTTTAAATAGTTAAATTATTTAAAATCTCTGGTTTGTAACAAGTGTGAAGTTGTCATATTGGAAAACTGTAAGGATTCTCATATTTCTAACATTTATTTTCAAGCTGGTCTTTTTGGGTGCAAAATGATCATTATTTACTTTGTGAGACCCTTTTAGTATGCTTTGAAGTTGAGATGCCCCACACAGAATGACATGAAAATTGCTAAAGCGTGGCCTATTGTTTCCTAATTTCAGGAGCCATGGTCGGTAGTCTAAGCAATGAAAATCTTTTAACTGGAATTGAACTTTGAAATTTATCAATAGGTGTAGAGTGCTTCCTGGAAATTTGCATTTCTGGTTGATGTTGGTTGTATTTACAGCTTGGGCAGGCCTTGAGCATAAGACCAGATATATTACCCACCATATATTGTCAAGAGCTTTCAAAGTTGCAGGTATGAAGGTTTCCTTTTTTTAATTTTGCTTGCCCTTGTTTGGTTGATGGGAGGTAAGAATTTTTTTTTTTTTCCTTACATAAACTTGAGAACTAATGGTCATGTGATCTGGTCTCCATAGTTTTCACTTCAAATTGATCTTTTTCAGCTTTTGTATATTTTGCTATCCTTACAGTTTTAAGTTATCCATTGGTAGGATCAAATACCACCGTTTCCAACTCATATTGCTATTAAATCCATTGAGTCCCAGTTGGGTGCACCTATCTCCCAGATTTTTGCTGACATTAGTCCAGAGCCTATTGCTGCGGCATCACTGGGGCAGGTATATAAAGGTGAGTGATGTGCTGATTTTTGTTGCATTTCATTAACTCAAGTTAAATGCTTCTGTTTGTTGCTTTAAGTATTGCAGCCCATCTGCATTCTGGTGAACTTGTAGCAGTTAAAGTACAAAGGCCTGGTATGACACTTTTGTTGACACTTGATGCCCTGTTATTCCAAATGATTGGGGGCCAATTAAAGCGTTTTGCCAAGGCCCGCAAGGATCTTTTAGTGTCAGTGAATGAGATAGTAAGCTTTCTGTAGATCTAGTTTTTACTTTTCACTCTTGTGTAAGTAATGATCTCTATATTGCTGAAATTTTGCCACCACAATACACCTGCACAGTCACACACTTCCACAAAAGGACACATGCTATGGCTCATATAAGTTTGATTGAACCATAGACAGTAGAACCGTACAAATGACAAATTGCTGAGATTCTTTTGCAGTGCAGTTCACTTCCTTTTTAATCATTTTCTCATCTGTCCATCTTACTCTTCATGTTCTTTTTGATGAGTTTTTCATGCTCATAGATATCATCAGGTCTATCTTAAATGAACAGGTCAGACACATGTTTGATGAAATTGACTACATTTTAGAGGGAAAAAATGCCGAGCGCTTTGCTTCTCTTTATGGTTGCAACCCAAGTATGTTCTTTTCACTTTAGAAGTGATTGTTGCTAGATTGCTGAATGCGCATTGTTATTTTTTGAGTTTGGCATGCTATACAATCTGAAAGTGATCATAAATATCTTAATCAATATATTTTTATCATTCAATCGTTGATTCTTGTTCTTCTTCACTATGGTTATCCAAGTACTGCCATCTTGTTCATAAGCTGGACATTCTTGACTTCCATTAAGGTGAAGACTAGAGCAGGCATAGCAGTTGAAGGGACCATTTGGAAACTTTGTTGTTGTAATGTCTGTAATCTTTTTGCTTGAGTGAAGCATATCATATGGATGCTTGTGTCTGCATGTCTATGGGCACACAAGAGTGTTATGTGCTATTGTTCGTTCTCATACAGTTTTGAATCAGTGGATTCTGCTTTTTGTGGCTAGGTGAGGATCCAAAAAATCATAGAGCTCCAGTTGGTGATACTATGAGATTCACTAAGTCAAATTGTGTTAAAGTTCCAAAGATATATTGGCACCTCACACGCAAGGCTGTGCTCACAATGGAATGGGTGGATGGAATTAAACTTACGGATGAAGCTCGCCTGAAGAAGGCTCATTTGAACAGAAGAAAACTGATTGACCTGGTGTGTGGAAACTCCTTTAAAATGTCAATGGTGACAATAAATGATCATTTTCCTTTGTTATCTTTTGCATTGCACAATATTTTTCAGCTCTATCTTTCAGCAATTATGTTCCTTTTTACTGTTGGCTGTGGTAAATTTATAGAGCTTTTAAATTTCACTCAACAGGGATTATACTGCTCTTTGAGGCAGTTACTTGAGGTGGGATTTTTCCATGCTGATCCACATCCGGGAAACCTTGTTGCAACTGACAGTGGCTCTCTCGCATATTTTGACTTTGGAATGATGGGGGATCTTCCTCGTCATTTTCGTGTGGGACTTATACAAGTGGTAATAGCTGTTTGACTGGTGATTTTCTGAAGTGGAACTCTAATTTTCTTTTGTGTACTTAAGCATTAGGGAACTTTTTGTGCTCTCCATACAACAAGCTAAAAGATCTTGTTATTGTCCAACTTTTTCTGTTGTTCATTTAATGATTTTGAGCTTATCTTGTCACAACAAATAAGCTTGGCATGATATTGGATTAATGGCTTGCTGCAAAACTGTTGTATAAACTACTTTATCTATAGCATTCATTCTGCCTAGGCTTAAGTATTATCAATCCCCAAAACTCCTTTTTGCAGGGTCAGGTAACTGTCTTGCTGTGTCTTGGGTTTCTAACCTGATTTCCCCTTGAAATTTTATACCCTTGTTTCCATTCACAATAAATTTTTGAAATTCTTCAAGACATTCTTCGAATTTTCTCTTTCTTCTCCCCTTTCTCCCCTGCTTTACACACACCAGCCTGTGCCATGCACACTATATTAGCTGAGTTGTCATTCTCTAAGTTCTTATTTTGTTAGGAATTCTGGGTATGTCTATAGAGAAATTGAGTTTTCATTATTTATAGAAGTTTTATTACCCTAGATATCAATGGCGGTGGTGGTAATGATCATGCTGATGATGTTACATGTTTCTGTGCAATTTGCATGAGAACTGATGTGTTGTATTTGTTAATTAAGTTTCTATCTCTTTCAGCTTGTGCACTTTGTTAATCGTGACTCCATGGGTTTGGCCAATGACTTTCTTTCTTTGGGATTTATTCCTGAAGGGGTTGACATACAATCAGTTTCAGATGCACTCCAAGCATCCTTTGGTGATGGGGCAAGACAATCTCAAGATTTTGAGGTTTGTGCAAGCATTTTTTTTTTAATCTCTCTAAACATAGATTGTAATAGATTAGCATGAATCACCGTGGATCTAAGGGGATTCACTGTGCCTCTCTTTGTTTAAAACCATCTTTGCAGAACTTAAAAAATGATGCAATGCCCTAGATTTATTTCTTTTTCCATTTTTTGCCTTTTGATTTCAGTCAATAATGAACCAACTATATGACGTCATGTATGAGTTCAACTTCTCCCTTCCTCCGGACTATGCATTGGTGATTAGAGCTCTAGGATCACTCGAAGGCACAGCAAAAGTTCTTGATCCTAATTTCAAAGTTGTTGAGAGTGCATATCCTTTCGTTATAGGGAGGCTTTTGGCAGATCCAAGTCCTGACATGCGGAAAATACTAAGGCAACTCCTCATACGTAATGATGGATCCATAAGATGGAATCGGCTAGAACGCCTGGTGGGCAATTTTTTCTCTGGCTTTTTGCAACACCAAATAGTTCATACTTGGACCAAAATGGTTTATTCTCCTTTCAATAGAAGATTCTAACCCACTTTATGATGATTTGTATATCAATTGCACTGGCAACTTTCAGTGTGTTCTTGGGTTGTGCACATAGTAGAGCACATACTACATATATATATATATATACCATACTGATGAATCTAAACTTCAAGAAAACTTTAAGAATGGATTATTGGTCCTCTGCCATCATTCAAGACAGCTGGGTATCTCTGGAATTCCATGTGCCATGAGTTGTGTTGTTATTGAAGATGGTGAGCATGTAATTTTACCTCTCTTAAACTAGCCCTCACAGTTTGACTGGTTCTGAAAGCCAATCACCTATGTTCATATGCCCTTTGGTCTAGAGAGTTCTGAGGCTCAGACAATTATCTTCTTTTTGTTTTGTTTTTTTTTTTTTTTTTAAGATTATGAGCAAACTAATTTTTTGGTTGAAGATGATGATGTGGATTTCAATTTGATGATTTGATTCTAACGTGTATTTCAGGGTTTACTTTTCTGTTGTATTTTAAATGCCTTTATGTCTTCTTCCAGATGGCAGCAATATCTGAACAGGCTTCAGAGTCCACTTCAGAGGCCCCTAATTCTGCCGAAAATTCTTCAAATGCTTTTGGACGGAAATCATTTGATATGCCTGCTGTTATTGGTGCCACTGAAGATCTTTTCCAGTTCATCCTATCTGAAAAGGGCCGGAGGGTGCGTGTTTTCCTTCTACGGGATATAATTAAAGCAGCCGATGTCTTTCTGCAGGAAGAAATAATTGGATGTATTTTAAATGAGCAATCTGAAGCAAGAAAAGCACCAGAATCTGAGGTTTGTTGTATTTCAGTTTATAGCATTATCTCTCATTTTGGCCTTAAGAGAATTGCTGTTCAAGTAGGTTTTGAATTGATTCAGGTAGCCTGTGTTTTGGCTGCCAAAGTTCTACTTAATATTCAGTTCAATGTTCCTTCAATTCTTTTGGGATATGCACATGTGCTTCCGTAGCTTATCAGGGTTAAAGTTTTTGCAGATGTAGGAGTGTGGCCAAATAATAGGAATATCTTTTCTTTCTCCTCCTTGATATACTTGGTTTAATGATATAACAGCTTATTTGCTCCACTTCACATGCTACTCATTTGTTAGTCTCAAGATAACTAATACATGTAGTCAAAACTAGAAGCCAAGGGGCATTAAGCCTGATTTGTTTTGTCTTCGCTGATGTTAAATTTGGAATTTTACTTTTGTTCCTGCTTTATTGAGCAATATTTCTGCTCACAACTTTCTTCACACAAAAATTTAGTTAAAGAAAAACAAGTTTGAGTAAGATTGTGCGATTCTTGTTTAGATAGGCTATGATCCATACCAATAATTCATTGCTTCTTGTCCTCCCCCTTGCAGGGCCATACAATGCTCGTAAGGGTGGCTAGTGGGTTCCAATATTTACACGAAGCAGTGAAGTTGGCCCCACAGATGTGGATAGCAATGCTGTTACGCATGGCAATGAAGCTGGAGGTTCATAGATTTGGTCTTGATGTGATATCAGCCATACTGATGCATTTTGGCTCTAGGATTCCGGAGACTTATTGGGTTTTAATGTCTAGACTACTCCACAAGTTCGCAGCGAACCGCAGGTTTAATGAATAGGTAAATTTCCCTTCACGGTACCTATAATACGATCAATCTAGCAGGTTCTTTAGGATTTCTAGGCATCCGACAGTTGCATATATTGATTAGAGAAAAGATGGAATCTGTTTGTTTTTTTTTGTATCCAAATGATCATTGTACTCAGCGAAAGAGGAAGCTCACTGGTTTTGATGTGAGCTCCAAGATGTAGGAGGAGGAAATCTGATTTCCTTTGTCTAATCCTGCCAAGATTAGAGGGTCTCCCCTATGGCAATGGCAATGGATGAAGAAAGAGAACCATTGAATGCCGTGCGTCAAACTTTTTTACTCTCAATCTTTTCAGAGGAGGATTTTGTTGAGTCTTTTGAGAGGCAGAAAGGACTAATGCTTACTGTTTTTGTCTATTTTTTATGGGAGATTGAGATGTCTGAAATAGCATCTCAACAGGTTTGGGAAGTCAGATGGTAATGACTTCGTGTGTGTAACTCCCACGAGCTTACATATTTGTGCGCAGATTGAAAGGGAAATGTCACAGAATTATTACCTTCTCTCCAAAAGATAACCTATTGGAGTGTGTAGTACACCTGCTTATAAGAACTAAGTTTCTCCTTTTACTTGACCATATGAGAGTGCGATGACCAGCGAGCAACCCGTTACAGGATGCTACTTTTGTCAGACTGAAGTTTTTACCAACTGGGGTATCTCTTAGCTCGGCGTAACCTTTGAAATTGAGACTTAACGAAAATTAGGTGCACTTCGACATGAATTTCTATGTTGCGAAATCTGATCTGATGTTATCGTTTGAAAAAAGAAACAAAAAAAGAAAATGTTAAAGTGCTTTTTTTTTTTAATTTTTTCACAATCGGCGTTATTTTTTCTTTGTTTTTAAAGAATTATCTTTGAAATGGTTAAATAGCAATTTAAGACATTTGTGGCAGGGGACAATGTGAGAGTCTTTAAATGTTGTTTACTCTTTTCTATCCTAAGATCTCTTTAAATACGAGTTTCTTTCATGTGAAGACTCTATACACGTTATTTTTTTTATAAAAAAAAAAAAAAGAAATTTATCAAACGTGAGATTTCGAATGTGTGTGTATGAGTATTTGGTGCAACGGTTCAAGTGTGCAGGGGTGCCTACCCCATTAGAATTTTTTTCTGGATTTATAATGAACAAAGGAGAATAAATGCAACAACGCGTCAAGTTCATGCGGCTCGTATTTCTTCTTCTCCCTCACTCGATAATCTACAATATAAAATTGTACATGATAACAGTTTGATTTGAGACGTGAGAATGGTATTAAACGCGAAACTTAAAAATAAAAAATTACACGCAGTAGTAATATCCACAATGCTGGCTGACATTAACTCGGGCAATTCAACAGTTGACAGAAGCAAAAGATTGCCGTTCGGCATTTATAAAAAAAAAAAAGAAAAAGTCAACCAGTCGGAATAGGTCCCATCGGGATTGGTGTAACGGCGCTGGGTCTGACCAAATCGACGTACGATACAACTCGAACAAGGGGAGGAAACTTTTAGTTCAGTAGAGTCGGTCAGAAAAACAAAAATCTCCGTGGAGACTCCCCTGAACGTGCGCCGCGGGTGCGTCAAACCAACCCGGATCAAACGCGTAAGCCCCACACACACACACACACACACACCCCCCCAAAAAAATAAAAACCCACACACACGCACACACATTCGCATTTGCCGATTGGGAATTGACCGAGTCCCAGCAACAGCCACCCACCCCGCGTTATTAGGCAGGACGGGGCCTCCCAATCCAACCAAAAGAAAAAGAAAAAAAAAAAGTGAAACCACCTCGTTTCTAGCTAACTGCACGGACAAGACACACATATTTTTAGTTTTCCTTTTTTTTTTTTAAGGAAAAAAAAAGTATAGATAATTTCCTTAAAATTATTTTAGTTTATCTTATGCTCTCTCTCTCTCTCTCTCTGGCTCTCTCTGTGTTTCGGAACTCTAATCACACAAGCATGATCTGGTAATGGTAATGCTTTGCTTGCGTTGGTCCTCAACGAACACGGAACAAGCATGAAGCGGTTGGCATGAGACCTTTCCTTCGGAATTTATTTGCTTGTTTAAGTTTTTTTTTTTTTTTTACATATATTATAATTAAAATGCTTCTTTTGTTTTTTTGGTGTTGGGAAGAAAAAACGGGTTGAATTTCAATTTCAAACTGGAAGATCTATATTACAGTAACAGCAATTTTAATTTCGCAATTATTAAGCTTTAGCTTTTTTTATTTTTATTTTTTTGAAATTTTTTTTTTCTATTTTGGGTTTCTGGGTTTGCAGGCTTTAAATAAGGTCGAATAATTCAAAATTTACGCAGCGGTAAATATAGGGTAGGCGATTGCGGTGGAAAGCGCCGTGCCGGAGTGGTGTTATTTGTTGTTGTCGTCGTGATTTCGCTTGTGGGGGGGTTGTTGACCAAAAGCGATAAAGAGTGGGCAAAGTTGAAATTTTGGAGGAAAACTATGGGCTATCTTAATTCAGTCCTCTCGTCTTCAAGCCAGGTTTATGCCGACGATGGCCCCGTGACCGGCGGTGGACTCAGGTTTTTTCTTTTCTTTTTTGTTGTTTCTTTTCTTTTGTTTTTGTCTTGACCCTTTCATGCTCTTTATTGATTTCTGTTTAGAGATCTGTAAAATGTTTATTCAGTTTGGCCTCTAAATGGGGTTTTTCTTGATAATTGTCTGTTGTGTTTGGTCTGCTACATATTTTGCTTTGGCTATGACTGTTTTGTGATTTTTTGGATCATTGCATATCAATTTCCTTGTACACTGTCGTCTACGTTGTGATTTATTATCTGACTTGTTCACTTGAAGGCAAACGGTCTTATTCCTTATCTTTTGCTTTAAACGGGCATGTTAGAATGTAGTTCTATTGAGCAGGATTATAAGACTATCGGAAGAACCAATGGCAAAGGAGCAATTTTTTCTTGGTTATTTCGGGATATGTAAATTTGAAGCCCCAATTGGTTTAATTGATATGGCATATATTCCTTTGCCATTGCATTCCTTTTGTTTGCCTTCTAGCCACTTTTACCGTCTAAATTATTTTCGTGTGCTGTTTTCTACATTTTTTGTTATGTATAACCGAAAGAAAGAGCCATAACTCCATCGCTTTTTTGTCATGTTAAACTGTACCTTCAAGGAACTGTGTTCGTCATCCTTGCTCCCCTTTGTTTCGGTATAACTTTATCAAGCCAATGTCATGGAGATGGAATTAACTGTTCTTGTTTTTCTTAATTCTGGGACTTATCATTGTGAATCCAACAACAGCTTGCCAAAAAAAGTGGAAATTTATTAGGCAATTTTGTTAATCTTACTTTTTCTCAACACTTTATGTTGCGCACAAGCCAGTGTTGGTGGAATGGGTTATTGTTGTGTTTCTTTTCCTGGGATCTGACCTTACAAATCTGACAATTTTTTTGAGATTCTTTAGATTGTGTAGTTTGAGGATTCATGTTGTTTTTGCTTGTTGACCACGAAGACTGGATTTTTCAGATTGTATACAGAAGGAAATATATTTTGCATCCTCTCTTTATAAAGTTCTCAATGATATGATATCTTAGGGTCTAGGAAGCATTTATGATGGCCTTTCTCTTGGAAATCTTTTTTCATCACTGCCTCTCTCTCTCTCTCTCTCTGTGTTTCGCAACCTTGCTTGAACAAGTCGGCCACCTGATTGAGCTGTAGACTATTTCTCTTTGTTGTTAGGTTGAAGAATTTGCAGTTCTGATGATTTAGATATTTTCTGTTGAATGAAGAGTTGATTATTGTTGAGACATCTTTCGAGTTTGATGGATTTAGTTGACTGCTGGCATTAAATTTTATATGTTTTCTGCAACAGCCAGAATGCAAAGTTTAGTTATGGATATGCAAGCTCGCCAGGGAAAAGATCCTCCATGGAAGACTTCTATGAAACAAGAATTGATGGGGTTGATGGAGAAATTGTTGGTTTATTTGGAGTTTTTGATGGTCTCTCTCTCTCTCTCTCTCTCTTTCTCTCTCTCATGTGTTATATATTGTGTATGCCTAGCCTAGATTGATATGTCAAAGTTTTGTGCAGAATGCTGGGTTTCTAGAGATTTTATTTGCTTATTATGTTACATGTCAGACTCTAGCAGAGAATTTTCTGACACAAACTTGTGCTTCTGCCTAATTAGTCATCAGGACAAAGAACTAGCCTAAATTTTTATCATGTTACAGTTTTTAAAGTAGAAATGTGGCTAAGGGAATTTTATCTGGAACATAGTTCTTAAGAACTTGAAACTATCTGTCAAGTGCCAATCTTCATGTTAAATGTTGAACTTTGGAGCTGAGGTGGTCCACAACAAATTTTCTGCAAGTTGCTGATGGGGCCATTGTTTGATCATTGATTTTTATTTGGGATATCAAAAGGCCATCAATTGATGGGGCCATAATTTGATTGGTGATTTTTAGCTGTGATAGAGATGTGCTGTTTGGTGTGTTGTATAGTTCCAAAATCATCACATATTTATAATCTTGGAAAATTTTCTGTTGTGGCATTAATCTTTTAGGTCATGGAGGTGTGCGTGCTGCTGAATATGTGAAACAAAACCTTTTCAGTAATCTGATAAGTCATCCAAAGTTCATTTCTGATACCAAATCAGCCATAGGTATTTAATATCCTCGGTACCATTGTAGTTTCTGTTTAGAGAATCTTGATAGGCCATTTATCCAGAAAAATAATTAGATGTTGATTTTAAATTGTTCCTTATCCTTGTAGTTGATGCATACAATCACACGGACTCAGAATTTCTGAAATCAGACAATAATCAGAACCGAGATGCTGGATCAACTGCTTCGACAGCTGTTCTTGTTGGTGATCGTTTGCTTGTTGCAAATGTCGGAGATTCCAGGGCTGTGATTTGCCGTGGTGGCAATGGTAAGACTTTTGAGGCTTGTGCTTTATAATGATGGGGTGATTTTATTTCTTCAGGTACCATGCTGTTTGTGCCAACTCAGTGTAGTCCATTTGCTTTTCGTTGTAGCTTACAAATGCCACAAGATAGACAGAGATGAAAACAGATCTAGCTTTTCTATTTTGGCAGATGTTTCTTTCAACTATCTTCTAACTTCTTTCATCCCAAGTGTGTGTTCATCCATTAGGGTAAGCTGATAATAATTAACCACTCTTTAGTGGAACTTGAATTCAAATTTCCCATTAACAACCTTCTTTAGTATAATTATGTATATGCTGGATATAATTTCTATAGTTATTTACCCTGAAACTTAATGTGGCATCCTTTAAAATAACAAAAGTTGAAAGAAGGGCCTAAAATCTTGGTTGGAGTATTGGAGAACAATACAATTTCTACTATGAATAAGGTGATTCAATTGTGGAATGCTGTCGTGCCTGGCCTTATCAAGAGAGGGTATACCTTGGAGCTTTTCAGACATTTTGCTAGATTTCTACAACTACCGTGTTGTTCAGTTAAGTAATTAAATTATCTCCTCATTTTCTTCAGCTATTGCTGTTTCTCGAGATCACAAACCAGACCAAACTGATGAACGGCAACGGATTGAGGATGCAGGAGGCTTCGTGATGTGGGCAGGTAAGGAATTTCTGATGTATTGTCAGTCTTTCTATTTCTTCTATTAATCTACAGCTTTGTCACTATTAATTTCTTGCTTTTGGAATGTCTAAAATCATAATAACAGGTACTTGGAGAGTCGGTGGTGTCCTTGCAGTATCTCGTGCATTTGGCGATAGGCTCTTGAAACAGTATGTAGTTGCTGAACCAGAAATTCAGGTTTGATCTCGCTTTTCATCTCAATTTTTCTTGCACAACTTCTGGATGTGGAGTGGTTGAAATAGAAAACAAGATAGAATTAAGGGGTTGACATTAAGAGATAGTCTACTCATGAATCACCACGATATACATGTCATCAACCGAGTGCCGGTGTGCATACTTGAGAAACCTGTGGACATTACTTGTGCTGCTAAATGCATAATGATATTACTGAAGTATCCCTGTGTTTTGTAGTTTTTGAAATATATTCCAGTTTTCACAATTACCTTATAATACTAGATATAAGGAGGAGAAAGGATACTTCACAGAGTTGTGGCCTCTATTTGAGATATAGCTTCAGAATTCCATATTTTCTCCATTCTTCATTTTTACTTTTGACGAATGTTCAACCATTGACATTTTAGTGAAAATTGCAGGAGGAGAAGATTGACAACACTCTCGAGTTTCTTATCCTTGCAAGTGATGGACTGTGGGATGTAGTCACAAATGAGGTTTGTCTTTATTCTTGTTGACACTGATAATCCACCTCCATGTGGAAAAGGTCTGATGGTGCAAACAATGTTTGACATAATGCTGTTTCCAGGAAGCTGTCCAAATGATTAAACCTATGGAGGATCCAGAGCAAGCAGCCAAGAGATTGTTGCAGGAGGCATACCAAAGAGGCAGTGCGGATAACATCACCTGTGTTGTTGTCCGCTTCATAGCCAATCAAGGTGGTACACCTCGTGGTAGCTCTCCATAAGCATACCCATTTGCTGTTTTGTTTGGAATTCGGCAGTCCACTGGAAAAGCAAAAATTTGGTTACACTAAACGTCAGTGTTGTATAGCTAAGTCAAGGCAACACAAAGGTAATACTGCAGAACGATTACCAAGACGAACTAACTCGGTGGGCTATTAATGTGTATTACGTATTGATAGCCTGTAGAATAGAACTGTACCAGGGTTCAGCTTATCTCCTTTTGAGTCTTGAGGTTGCTAGAATGTGCAATTGTGTATGCATAAAGAGTCTGGATGACTATTTTCCATCTGTGTGTTGTAAATGCGATTTAGACCTCCTTTTCTCGCACTCCTTACATGCATCTTGCTCGTAGTCTTCGACGTTTCAAGGCGGGAGACATCTTCCTCGTATTGGCAGTGTGTTTTTTTTTTCACCTTCAACAGTCCCAGGTTTCCCCCACCCGAGAGCCCTATGCTGGCTGGCTATGTTCTGAACGTAACTAGTCTCCCTTACTTGAAGCTGTTGCACAGGTGGTGTCTCCTCTATCTATCTTGGAGATTCCTGCTTTCGACGGTCTCAGCTACGCTGTAAATTGAGTGTGAAGTCGTGCAAAGTTAACGAGGTAAGTTTGTGGAACCCCCCAATGATCCACACAGTAAACAACAGTACACATGATAACCGAAAATTTGCATTTAGCATATTAAACTAATGTTTAATTCCAAAAAATATATCAAACAATCAGAAATTATATATATATATATAAAAGGATAATATCAGTATGATATTAAAAATATGTTCTTTTATTAAGTGACTGCTAGTAAAAGTTGATTTAATAACAAAACTATCATTATAAATAGTAAAAATAAATCAAAATATCCTTAGAACCAAAACGGCCCCTTCCATTTCCCTAACTTTAATCTTACAGCTCATTGGATAATTTGATAAAATTAGTACATCCAAGATTACAAATATTCATTGCTTGATCTAGCTCAATTGATAAGATGTAATTTCAACATTGAATAGCAAGCTTATTTATTTGTAAATACAAATAAACTTTTCTCCTTATTTACATCCAATGCAAGTTTTGCAACGCGCTCTCTTTGACCAAATTTTCAGTATTCACACATCCTATTTTGCAAAACATGAATTTCCATCTTCTCTAACCTTTTTTTTTTTTTTTTTATCATGCCCATCTAAGGGTTTGGAATCTAAATTACTTCAAATCAAGGAAAATCCTCTTTTCACCTGTTGATTAGTCAAATCTTCCAAAATCCCTCTGGTCTTTGAAACCCCATCTTTAAGATCTTCTCCACTCATCATTAAACACCAAAAATGAAGCAGCAGAAGAATGCTCAGAAACGAAAACAATCTCCCAACTGGAAGAACAAGAAATCCCCTTTACAGATTTATTAAAATTGAAAATCCATTTCGCACATTCACTGAAATTGAAAACTCATTCCACCAAGCTGTCAAGGTCAATGCATCTTGCTCTGAACTCGCAATCCACTAACCTAAAATTCACAAAATTTAAACTAAAAATGAGAGACAAATTTACCAAAAAAAGAGTCACCGATAAGTAAGAGAGAAAATGAGATGAATAGAGAAGTGAGGCTATGGTTATATTGCCTTTTCACGAATTTCGTTTATGTTTACTCACACCATTAATTGTAGTTTTTTTTTTCTTTTTTTTTTCGGTAATTGTTGATAATATGGTATACTTTTTTATAATTAGGCCTGAATTTGATAGGTCAGATGTAAACTTCCTCGAGGCCACAGACAAATGGTCTTTACAATGTTAGGGTCCATTCAACTTCACTATTAATTTTTTTGTTGTCATTTTATGTTACATTTTATCTTATTTTTATTGTTTGCTATCTATATTTTATTAGTTACTGTCTGCTTTTATTTTCTATTACTAACAACCTTTTTTGCACTAGCCTTTTTTAATAATTACTATCAGCATATAATTTATTAATAATGAATCGGTGAGAAACATTTTATTCATAAAATTCACACCATAATTCCCATAGATCCACTAGTTTCTGCTATCTAATCCAAGTATATACTTGATTCAACGGGAAGGGCAGAATTCCTAGTGTACACCAATACGCTGGTGTGGGAATGTTGACGATGTTACAAGAATACAATCACATAGATCACCAGCTGAATTGAACAAAAATATGGAACCCCTGTCTAATTCAACTATATGCTTGACACCTATGTACTGGTGTGGGAAAATTGATCACGTTGCAAGAATGCAATCAAATAGGTAACCAGCTGAATCGAACACATGTGTGAAACTGGGATAGAGGCATTATTGGCTTCCTTCTTCATCCATCGCATAAAGAGGTTTTTGCCAGATATCGGTGTTCTTCTTTGGATCATCAGTGAGACTGGGATCAGTATCATCTTCCTTGAATGCTTCAGCACCCATCAATAAAAGCCTCCTTAATCATGAATAATTGATAGTTGTTTCTCGATGAAGGAATGTAAATGCCAGTTACTTATAATTAGATTAATATGCCAGCTTGAATCTGTAAATACATGTCACCCAAGTTTATAATCAGAATCGCCACAACAAAAAGAAAGCAAAAGGCACATTACTGGACCTTTTGAGCCTTGACTTTATAATCTGTACATCAATGGCAAAGATTTATCTCTAGCACACAAAATGGATGAGATATGTGAAGAAGCAGACACTTAGTCCAATCCTTTATGCATCTCTTACATCCACAGCTACAAATTCTCGTAAAAATTGTGAACCACGAAATAGTGACGATCTTCATTCTCGGGCCTATGATTTCATTCTCCTAATACGTATCAAATTTGCTCTTCCAGGAATAAGTAAACCTTTTACAAGAATTTGTAGTCAGTTGGTTCTTTCCTCTACTATTTACATTGTGTTGGTAGTTCCCTCTAATTTCCTTGACAAATGAAAAGATACGCACCTCAACTTTTAAACATGAACGGATCCTTTTCTAGTTTCTTAACTAGAACGACTAGATTTTACCTGAAAGGTATAAAAATGGAAAGAAAAAAAAAAAGGAAACCAGATATATATATATATATATATCACCCGCATTGCAAGGGTTGAAATTTTGACATTTCCGAGAACCCAACAGGGGGGGCCGGTCGTATACCCACAAAACGTGGGTACTCGCCGCACGTTGAAAGCAGAAGGACGCAACACTTGCCGCGAAATTTCATCTATGCCAGCTTTTATTATTATTATTATTATTATTATTATTATGATTTTCTTCTATTCTCGTACCCACGTCCACAATCGTTTATTGTCTCTGTCAACATGGGTTGTCATTTTTTTATACAGAGATTTTAAATAAAAAAAATTTAAATATAGCACTATCATTGACTAAAAAGTATACCTTTTCACCTAACCTAGCTTTAACGAGCCACACAGCAGCACCAAAATATGCCGAGTTTCCTAAATGCTTATAGTAATTGAATACGGTCACAGGTCTCCTGCATCGTGCAGACGAGTCTGCAGCCTGAACTGGCGCTTTTGGTGCCTATCATAAATTTCATTTGACTTCGCACCACTCTTTTTTTTTTTGGGTCTTGTTTTAACCTTCGACATAGACATCCGTACAGGCCACGTTTAGGTTTGAAGTATAACCATGATCGGGCTGACGTACCGAGAAAACCGGACGAAGGCCCATAATAACCATGATACGGTGCCGTTTTAAAATTTCATAATAGGCATCGCTATCGCTATCGCTATCGCGTCACAGTCCGCACTAGCCCATTCTAGAAAAAGATAACAATAAGCCCTCGTTTTCATTGTTTTCGACCTTCCATTGTTGTTGGCCTCTCATCCTTGAATAATTGTTTGAATTTCCCCAGATCAAGAAAAGGCTTAATGGGGAATCTCAAATTGTTGCCTTATTGCTAAATATTCCGCCAAATGGTTTTTAACAGCATTTCTTTTCTTTTTTTTTTTCCTAGAATTTCGTCAGATTGTGGTCTTGGTCAATCAATTAAATCATAGCAGCGATCCGAGAAATGCCTGTACCTGGTGTTCTTGTTTCAGCTTTGTGGCGTTTCCGGGGGCTTTTGATTATAACCCGCATTGACCCCTCAGCCCTAAATTTTTAGTCAGTCAGAAAGATTGAAACGTAAATCCCAGAATCATAGAAAAACAATCGTTGTTGTTTGATCTTCAGAGCAACCAAAATGTAGAAAATTCATAAATATAAATAAAATAAAACAAGCACGGAGCATGTCTCAACCTTGCCATGGAAGGGCACAGAAACGAGCATAAGAGAGAGAAAGAGAGTTTGAGTAATGTAGATCCATCCGAATGTTGCGTGGGTTTTGTTGGATTTCTCAAAGAATAAATAGAAGAAGATGAAAAAGAATGAAAAAATGTAAAATCGTCTGCCGCCTGGACTCCTGGTCGCCGTCAACGGTGAAGAGAGACATCGAGTGTTATGAGTTTTTTTTTTTTTTTAAAATAAAAAATAAAAAATAAAAAAGTGGAAAACTGAAAACGACAACACGCCCAAACAGGCCCTCAGGAATTTAAAAAGGGAACTTGCCAGAAAATTTTCGTATTGCAAATTAAGAGGCAATTCTGGCAATTGGCGAGGGCCTAACCTAACCAGTATTGAAAATTACCTCGAAATGTTTCCAACCCAAAGACGGTGAAAAAATGCATATGGAAAATGTTTGGCTGACAGCGAAGGAAAAAGAAGCCCGTCCAACTTGACCACTGTGTCTATTGCGTGTACCAGTGGATCACCATGTGCGCATGGTGACGGTGATGATGATGAGAGAGGACTCAGATTTTTAAAAGGCATAGTCGGCAAGGCAAACATGCCATTACGAACGACGAGCGAACAAACAAATGCATCATCATCGTCCTCCCTTTTAATGACATCAATCGACCAGAAAAAAGAAGAAAAAAAAAAAAAACAGAGAGAGAAAGAGAAACCAATAAGAAGCGCACCGCATCCCCATCTCCCACACACAACTTAGCTTTAAACACCTGCGCATGCTCCTACAGCTTCTCAGTTAAAGATCTAAAATGACTCCCAACCAGTCGTGAATGGTTACAAGAACTGCTGCACGGGAGGGATTCCCTTCATCCCTCTAGAGGGATATATAAAATGTAAGAGTATATTTTTTTTTATGCTGTGTATAAAATATTTTATATTAATATAAAATATAAATTAATAGTATAATTTTTTTTTTCATTTTAATAATCTAATTAAGTCTATTATTTTTGTACCGCTCGATCGGATTCCTAAACCCAGAAGCTAGAAAATGAGGAACGGACAAGGGAGGGCCAGCCGACATTTAGGACGGGGATGTCATGTCCTGTCTGCCATCCCTTTATTTAATCTAATTGCTTGTGTCGGATAAGTTAGAATGTGGGTCCCAGATATATCACGGGTCGTCTCTCTCGTTCGCTGTAAGCAATCGACCCAAACCTAATTAAAAATATAATTTAATCCGAAATAATTCAAAATTTTAAAGTTAAATCCGATCCGACCGTTCAACCACACCCTTTTTTTTTTTTTTTTTTTCAAAACACAAAAAAATTAATATTTAAATTATAAATCTCATAACTTTTTTTACTATCCTTATTATAAATTTTATAGATATTCATTCATAAAATCAAAATAAATTTATTACTTAATATTTTTATTTATTTATTAAATATATATATATATATATATATATATATAATTATTTTAAAAGCAAGCCTTAGTATAACTGTTTTTATAATTTAATATATATATATATAGATATATATATTATAAATAATATAAATCTATATATAATGTATAATATATTTATACATTTTTAATACAAATTAATATACAAAATAAAAAATTAGTAAAAAACAAGGATTATTTTTTTAAAAATTAGCCTCTCAATCTACAGACAATTCAAATTCAAATTTGACGGGAATACAACGTGGCTCACAAGTAACTCTATATGATGTGATTTAATTCAAATTTGCCTAATTTGACAACTTTAGGGGGGATATAAAATAAGAATTTAATAATAATGTATCTTATTTCTATGCACTGAGTTCAAATTCTTTCAACAAAGTCTGCTTGATTTAAGAAAATTAAAACTGTGATGAATTTTCAAATTTCAAATTTAATATGCTACATTCAAATCTAAGAAATCTTCATTTAAAATTATTATTGTACAAATAATGAATTATTTTTATAAAAAATTAAATTAGTATATTAATAAATAACTCTATTTTAGATAAATAGAGTCCAATGACTAATAATTTATCACGCTTTTTTTTTTGGCGAAAAAAAGAAAAAGAAAAGAAAAGTGCAACTAAGCATTTGCCTTGCTCACCAGGGAGGGAATCGAATCAAATGGGACGAAGGTCAAACGGGTCCATTTATAGTTTCATAGGAGTTTATTAAATGTACCAGATCCATTCAGCTCCCGTGCTGTGCAGGACACGGGTCTTGCCCAAGAAGGAAATGGCATTGTCAACTGGGTCTTAGCCCGTGACATAGCTGGCTGGCCCTATGGCAAAATAATAAAATGTTTAACAATTAAATGTTTATTTAATAAAAACGTATCGCAAATTAAATTTATTTTTTAAAAATATAATATTTTGAAATAATAAAAAAATATAAAAAGTGTATCGCAATTTAATAATTTTTTAAAACAACAATTTTGATTGTTATATAAAATGATTATATAAAATTTTTCATAATTATATGTTATTTTATTAAATTTTTAAAAAAAAAAATTTATAAATAATTATCAAATAAATAATTATATCATTTTCAATTTATTAACCATAACAATAAAATTTAATTATAATTCTAAACAGACTCTTAAGAACAGGTATATCAAATTCTAGTATGTATGTAACAAACCTAGTAAGAGAATGCAATGATAAAGTCAAGTCTTACTTTTATGTGAATTTAATAGATAGACTGGGAGGGCTTCGCTCCTTAGGCAGCTTATTATTATTTTCCTTCTTCTGTATTAATTAAAGTTGAATACAATATGCACGAAAAAGTCTACCTGCCAGAAGTGGAAGCCCGACGAAGGCCATTTGCCATGACACACCCCCGCTTTTCTCCGCGCAACCAGCGCAGACCAAGAACACAGTTCTCCATCGAGGCCCAACCCAAACTACCATACTTTCGGCTAAAGTACAATATTCTATTACCAAATAAAAATTCTTTTTCTTTTTTCTTTTCTTTTGATTTTCGACAACAAAAATTCTTCCCACGACAATATCGATAACTATAACGAATCTTTAATTTTAGATTTAATTGAGATGAGTTAGATCAATATTTTATTATATTATAAAGTGAATCTCTTTGTAGAGTGTAATTATTATAAATTTAATTTAATATAAAACATACTTATTTTAAATTTTTTGTACTAAAAATTGTCAAGTTAATCTTGAAATGTTTTTATCCTCTAACATAATTATAAACAACACAATTATTCCAGTTTAATTGAACATGAATTTTGCTACAAATATTCCCTCACTCTTTTCAATAACCTTAAAATAAACAAATATAAGGAAGAAATATTCATTTAAATTTTCCATGGCCGGAAGGGGACGGGGAAATAGAGAAAAGTAGTTGCATCGAGAAACAAAACTCTTTATTTATTAAAAAACTTGTTAATTCAGTAGTTATGTAATAAAAATATATATTTTTTTATTTTTATCAATTTTATACCTTTTTTTTAAATTTTAAATTTAAAATTTTTAAAAATAAAATTTTAAATTATTAATCATTAAAATAACTTGTTGAAAGATAGCAAAACATCATTAGTACAAGTGAACTCAACAAAATTGACAATTACAATTGGATTTTTTTTTTATAAACTAGAAGTTAGTATTCTAATAAAAATTTTAAAATTAAATTATATTTAATATAATTTTATATTAAATTAAAAATGAATATAATATATTAAAAAATTAAAATATTTCAATTTAGTATATAATTAATGAATAAAATTTAATATTTATACTATTTAAATATTTTTTAAATAAGAAATTAAATATTTATATAATATATTAATAATGATATTAAAATTAATTAAACTCTGCCAGCGGTATGAAGACTTGAAAAGGGAAAAAATAGCCGTAAGTCCCCATAAAAGAGCATCAGAGTTGGTTCGATTCGAGAACAAAGATGAGGAGAATCATTGACGACTGACCACCAGCCAGTGCCAAAATAATCAGAGCCGTTCGTATGATCCAAGAATTATATCAGAGCTATACAATTCGAGAACTAAGGAAGAGCCGCTACCGGTTGCCAGGAATTACCATCGGAGAATTATTAGAGACGGTAATTGAAAGTCTTGAATTACCATAGAAGCTGCCGGGCCGTGTGCCCAAATTGCCCAATCGACCACCACGCGTTGTCGCACGCGCCCCAGGGAGTCGTCGTCTGTTTTTGGCCAGAAGTCGTCTCCCACACCACCAGACGTTGAAATGCCATAGAGCTACAGAAAACCGAAGCATTATTTCTTGCTCTCCAACGCAAACGCGTCGTCGTCTCCAGTGACCGTCTCAGCTTGGACCATTGTTTCTAGAGTCAATGGTTGCTGATCTAGAGACCCAAGTCCCAAATGTGCCAAATTACGTTCAGAAAACCATCGGAAACACAAATGTCCTTCCCCTTCGTTCTGTCTTGCGTTCTCATCCGTAGCTGACACCCACTTTCATTGCTGCAGACCGTGATAGAGTACAATGACATTAAAGAGGCAAAAAAGCAGAAAACAAAGAAGGGGCCCGAAAATCAAAACAGGATGACCGGGTCAAAAGCCAAAATAAAAAAAAAAGTAAAGGTAGACATTTGAGTTCTTCGAAAAAGGGGGTTCGAGAAGAAGAAGACACCGAGGAAAAAAAGGTACGAGTATAGGTGAAGAAGAAAAGAAAGATAAAAGACCAAAATGAAAAAGTTAAAAAATAGAGTTTTAGATTTTATTATTTATATCATATGCTTAAATTTTTAAAAATATTTTGAGATTAAATAAAATTTAATAAAATAAAATAAAATAAAAATTACAAAAATAATTGATATGTTCGTAACTTGTAAACTCTTGTGAATACCACAGTTCTATAAATGTATGATGATGAAATTACAAAATTGTTAACGGCAGCAATTTTTTTAAATTTTCGAAGACACTGAAATCAAAATAGAAAGTTAAGGGGAATAAATTATTAAAATATAACAATTTTGTCACCCATTAAAAAATGTTTAAAAGTAAATAGTGAAATTAATTCAGACTTATTATAAGTTAAAAATTAATATTTAAATATAAATTAAATAATTAATTTTTTATTTAATATATTTTACCCAATAAATTAAAAATAAATAAAGTATAACATATAAAAATTTTAATATTTTAATTCATTATGCGATTAATAAATAAAAATTATTATTTATGTTATTTAAGTATTTTTGAATTATTATTATGTAACATTTTTATATTAATAAAATTGAATATTCATAAAATTTGTCAATATTAATATCAAAATTAATTGAAAGTTTAACACTTTCGGCCACACCTGCTTATATACACGGTGCTAACACAGCAATGCCGACCACAATACACAGCAATTCCCTCTATAGAAGGGACAAAGGCAAAAACGAGATTAACCAGAACTGAAAGCTTATTAGTTGATACTTAATATTGCCTTTACGACGGGTTAAATTAAAAAGTTGGAACGACGCCGAATCCGTAGAGACTGCGATCAGCTTCCACTCCGATATCGGATCGCTTCGCGAACCGGCCTTTGATTCGGGGCCTGGTCTCGGCATAAGCTTTCCGGGACGCGTATCTGATTGTCTTCTCGAACTTTCGGTTCTTTCTCTTCTCTCTGTACCTCAACACCCTCGCTTCCCTGTCAACTGCCGAGAGCTGCACCGTCTGAGTGGTTGTCTCGATTCCGTTGCTTGACCCTCCACAGTACGAATTTGATATCTCCGTCAGGTTGCTGCCATCTGGCACCACTCCCACGTCTAACGATGAGGATGACACCTGAGATCCGAGCACCCAATCAGAGCTTCTTTCAATTGAAAACAAAATATAAAATAAAATAAAATAAGGATTTCGATGTATAGTTTTCTAGGCATCCAAACGGAAATATTACGGACCGAGAAGACTTACGCTATGACTCGGGCACTGGGCGTTGTAACCGTAAGGGTTAGCTTTTGATCCGGCGAAGCCCAACTCGTAGCAGCGCTCATTCATCAACGGAACATGGACGCTTTTGCTTTGCACAGGCACAACACCATCGGTACCCGAGCTATTCTGCTCCTGCGCTTCCACTTTCGGGTCAACGGGTCCGTACTCTAGCTCCAGATACGGATCCATTTCCGGGAACACGTACTGACCCGTATTCAGATCTGGACTCTCCATCACCTTTGGGTTAGAAGGGTTCGGAAGAAGCCACGAGGCGGCCTCGGCTTCCTCCCTGCTGACGTCAGCGTCCCCATCCACGTCCGCGAAGTAACGATCGTTGAGGAAGTTGACGGCGCTGGGCTTAAAGGCGGGGCCGGAGCTCGCCGTGTCGTACAACGGAATCACGGGAATACGCTCGTGGCGGCGAGCGAGGGGATTGGCCGAGTGGATGTCACGGTCGCACGTGACGCAGAGAGCGGCGGCATCGGCCTTGCAGGTGACATGGGCCGGAGCCTGCTCGCACACCTCGCAAACAACGACACGCGCGTGCCGCGACGCGAGCTTGTTGGCCGCGTGGACCTTCGAGTCGCAGTTCAAGCAAAGGAAAGCCGAGTCAGCCCGGCAGAACAAGGTGGCAGTCGCCGATTTGCACGAGTCACAAAGCTTCGAAGCCATTTCCACAACTCAATGCAAGGTAAAGGCCTCCTTCTGTCTTCCTCTCCCTACTTCGTTTAATGCACTGGCGCAAAAACCAAAAGGAGCACAGTGTTTTCGGTGTGTATATGCTCGACTAGATGTCGTTTACTGGAGTATGGGTCTATCTGGTGGGACCGGGAAATCTTGTAACGACCAATAGGAGAAGAACACGCGGCTAGATCTTAGCCAGATAAGAGGGATTTTAATGATTTCATTAAAAATTGAAAATAGGGGGAGATTTTGCGAGGAGTTGTCAATTTCATGCGCGGAGAAACAAGAGGAGGGGGAGATGGGGGAAATTCCTCTCTCTCTCTCTCTCTCTTTTTTTAATAACTTTAAGAAAAAAAAAAAAAGGCGTAGCAATTTTGTATGGTTTGCTGCAAAGATTAATAATGTCAAGTAGGGTCCAGTTTCTGGGCGATTTGGTCTTTGGAGATGGATCAGAAGAGAGATGAGATGCGCTGGCCTTCCTAGTAGTCCAAATATGGCCGAGGTCAAGGTGGGGTGGGTACGGGGAAGCTGACAGCATGCATATCTCGGAAGTATTGCAACGCATATGTGTTAGGAGCTTTTTCTTGCTGGCAATTGAAATTGTTGCTTCGCTCTCGCCTAATCCACCATGTGAGAATCCACTTTTATGGGATCGTAGAGACTCACTCTTCTTTTTCTATTTTATAAATAAAGAAGTTGATGCTCGGGTAGCAAGATTTTCCGAACAGTCAAATATAGACACCATCTTGTCCTCAGAAGAAGAAAAAAAGAAAAACTCCGTAAAAGTTTTAAAAATGAAAGTTATTGAAGCAATATTGATTTGTATGATTAGTTGATTGAATTAAGTATTAATTTAATTCTATTGAATATTTTTTTATTTTTTTAATTCTTGCTTTAAAAGTGTGTCTAATTTTCTTGTTTATTAACTTTCTTTTAATAGTGAAAATATTATTATAAACACAGACCAAAATTTTTTTAAATACTAATAATAATAATAAAAAGCTATGGGCAATGTTAGAGCCCCTAGATCACATCCGACATATGTGCTAAATAAAAGACAGTGCCTAATGGCGGCGTTCACGTAAATCCTTGCCAACAAACTAGCACACTAGTTTGTTTTTGTTTTTTGTTTTTTGTTTTCTCCACTTGTAGCTCGTTTCTTTTTATTTTTATGTTTATCGTTCTTATGGTGTTTTAGTATTTGTGTATTGGTAGCACTACCTTTGTAAGCATGGAAGTATTGTGCACATAAACATTTTTTCGTAAAAAACTAATTTATTTTTTATTTTTTAAAAACACACGAAACAGAATTTTATATGAATTGGGGCTCGTCTGGGCTCAAAAATTATTGTTTAGGGTCAAGCTTGGGCTAAATTGGTTTAGGCCAGAAGTGGGCTGCGCCTAGCTCGACCGGACCCTCTGAGCCTTTGCATTAAAGAAATGGACGCGGCTTTTCGAAGGAGGATCGCCCAGATCTCGAATGCAATAATAGTCTTGCCACAATCCCTGTTTTCTTCCCCAGGAAAAGTACGGCTCATCCTCATTTCCCGTTTCAAACCCTAATTCTCTCTGCAATCCACCGAGGCGTTAACACTTTGACCATTTTGGCAGAATTTCAAGACAGCGTAAATAGGTGAGCAATTTTTCAGAAATTATTCCTATTCAAAAGTCATTACCTTTCTTAGCTTTTTTCTCCCCGCAGACTCCAAACTGAATTAACCATGCCTTGAAGAGAGAGTTATTAGTTGAATATCGTATTATTAATGCTCTACGTATCTCAGATGTTAAAAAGCATCGGACGCCTTGGCTTTGTTCTTATGGCAACAGATGAATTCGCCTTGGCTGTCCTGCCAATCAAGAAGCTGATTTCTGAAATGCCTGAATAATTAGAATTTGAAAAGGGAAACAAAACTTTATCACTCCAATTTCTTTTCTTTTCTTTTCTTTTCTTTTCTTTTCAGTTAGGATTGGCTCACTCCCGTGATTGCCTCTCTTTCATCTCAGCAAAATTTACACTTCCGGCAAAACACGACAGACAAAAAGACAGACAACAGAGTCAAATACCTAAAACCCCAAAAGTGGAACACCCAGAACAGAAACAGAAGAGGGGAGGGGAGCTCTCTGGAGACTGGAAACCACCTCTCCATTTTCAAAAACAGGCCTCCAAAAGTCACAGTGCAAACTCAAAGGTTTTGCTGGGGCTCTTGGGTCGCCTCATGTTCCTCCTCGATCGTCGTCCGATGATGGCTAGACGTACTATTCTGTTTAATCTTGTCGCCAATCTCTGTCCCCCTTGTCAACTCGACGGAGAAACCGCCGTTTTTGTTGACAAAAGAAGAAGCTTTACCAGAGACAGGGGTGGCTAGAAAGGTTGGCTCTTGATTTCCTGCCATTACCACCACAATCTTGTCATCTAAAACCTTGTGAGACTCGCCTGACGAAATACCCTCCTTTTCGTTACCCCTCTCAAGATCTCTCCGACCACCTCCGACACTGCGAAAACGGCCAGAAAGTCTCCAATAAGAGCAAGCCAAGAGGAGCAAAGCGAAGGCAATCAAACCCAACATCGCTGCCAATCCTCCAAAGAGGTACGGCATCGGCGAGTGCCATGGGGTTGTGGGGGAGGGCGGAAGCTGGGTGGAACCCGACTGAGAGACCTTGACTGTCATATTTGTTCTTTTTCTTTTTTGTGGTTCTGTGAATGGGGTGGGGGACGCAGATGGATCGGTTGGGGCAGTGGGAACCTGTAAGAGCGAGCAGGCGGGCGGGGGTATTTATAGTATGTTTTGCCAAAAGCAGAAAGAACAAAAAAAAAAAACAAAGAAAAAGCAAAAAGCAAAAGGAAAGCGCCGAGAGGGCTTTGCTTTTGTTTGTGAATTGTGGCGTTTTTTCGGCAATGGTTCGATTTTTTGAGCCTGGGTCGTTGTGGGTCCCGGGAACAACAACATCAAACGGTGGATGTGGGACATAAAATAAAGTGTGTGCTCTAATGTAGAGCCAAAGAGACGGGTTTTTCAATATTATTTTGAACAAGTAAAAGTTCTCGATTTATGTCCCTAAACTACCAAGAATTACCCTTAGGTCCAAAAAATATTCCAAGTTTCTAGCCCTCCTCGTATATTTCAACTATTCAGTTATAAGTTTTGTTTGTATATATATATATATATATTTTTTTATTTTAAATAAACAAATATTTTAAACATATTAGCCATTATTGTTATGTGTTTATATTAACAGTCATGCATTAATATTTTAATTTAATTCTTTTAATAATAAAATCATTCACTTGAAAAGTGATAGTTTTGTATAATAATTTTTTAATATTTGAGCGTGATATGCCAAATTTGAAATCTAGCACTACATTGAGCCATGAATTACCTGTTATTTCTAAGAAAACTGTTAGTAAGAAGATTTAAATTTGGGCCAAAGAAAAAGAAAAAGGATACGTCGAATTACCATTAACCTCTCATGCCAAGTGGTGGCGAATTGCCTTCTTCGCTTTGGGGTCCATATCCCAACCCAGGCACATTTCAGATTGTACTCGGTTTAGTTGGCCGGCAACTTTAGCTTGATGAGATTTGTTTGCACAGAAGGGAGGGGCCATAATGATTTAAGTATTAGATAAAATCGAATAAACCCTTGTGGGTTTCCTTTTCTCTCATCATATATGAAGCTTCGCTGGAAAAAGTAAACGACCAACGTGAATTACAATCCAGAAAAAAAAAAAAGGAAAAAGAAAAAAAAGAAAAAGAGGCTCTCTAGCGGATAGCCTCATAGTGCAAGCAAGGTAGCTTTTCACATGTGTATACCATTCGCTTCTAGTAATTAGCTAGCTAAAGCAACCTGTATAGGTTGGGGCTTCGCTTAAAAGGGATTGGGAAAGACGGGGAAAAAAAAAAAAAGGTTACTCCCAACTGGAATTTATGACTCAAAGGTGCTCCAAAATGCCCTCATTTCCATTTTCCATGCTATTAAATAAGAAAAAGTTGTTCTGCATAACTAGTTGTAAAGAATGAATTAAAAATCAGTGCGCGGCTTCGAGTATGGATGCTCGGCTCTTCCTTCCCCGAAACGTTTCCGTATATATATATATATATATCTTATAATAACAGGTTGAAAGAATTGGAAAACTTGAGAGTGCCTGCGGCCCAACACCCACTAGTGGCTTTTATTTCTTATTCTAATATTAAATGGACCATATTTGTTCGTTTGGGGATAGACTGTAAGATATTTTTCAAGTAGACTCAATCAAATTTATTTTGGCTTTTATAAAATTTTCATCAGCTCACGATTTCATCAATACGTAATTGCTCTACGATAGTCTATTTAACATAGTCATGTGTGCGTGAATCAATTAGCTCACATACAAAATATGATATAGATCAAATGGAACTCCTTGTTTTTCTTTTTTTAATTACGAATATGCTACTGACAGAAATTTGCATACTTTTATTAAAAGATGTGATGCATTTTACCATTAAGAAATATCAGCATATCGGGTTTGTGTCAACGTAAAAATGCTCAAATTATGCTGGATGGGACATGACGAAACGCGATGAAACACAAATCAATTTGCATTTTTGATCAATTGATTATTACAGCTTCGTTACACCGTATCATCAGAACAATCTTTTGGTATCACTACTGATGACAGATTGACCACCCAATTAACATCTGGGCTCCGTTCTTCTTTGATGACCCTCCTTGATCTTAATTTACAGAGTTGACTTCTGATTCAGCTACTGCTGGAAGTAATAAAATCACAAAGAGCAATGCAACCAAAAAAAAAAAGAAAAAAAGAAAAAAGAAAAAGAGCACGAATTACGGAACCACGGCTGCACGGAGAGGGAGGGGGGCACTCACAATTTGCTGGGGGAACCATCGTAGTCCAGTTGGTACCAGTGGTTAAGCTCCATATCTGCGTTTCAGATTGTAAAAAGTGGACCCAAATCCCAACATTTCATCACCTTCGACTGTGCCACACGAAGTGATTCACTTCGCCTTCCCACAGGCACCAAAATCTCGTATCCGAGTCATCTATGTAGCCAGTGTTCACCTAGATTCTTAAGTTACCAAGTGAAGTTGACGAACATTACAAACAAAACGTGTCTCTGTGTTTATCAACACAAGACTTAATTCTTAACACCTGAAAAGTATTGGATCGACAACACTTAAATGAATAAGATCAAACCACCGCATACTAGGCCCCTTTAATCCGCGAATGAGTTGAACTCGAACGGAAAGGAAACCGAATGCAATGCAACAAAAGTGACGGAATCAAACTTTAGTGCTATAGAACCTCATATTTACTTAAAAGAACCAAAAATCTATGGTCTACAAAACTTATAATTATTATACATTGTATTTTAATAATGTGAAACATAGAATCTAACGTCCTGGTCATATTTCACGAGGAGAAATCTATCATAAACTAGGTTTCCGCAACAATTCTTGTTCCCGAGCATTTTTTTATATTTCAAAAGAAATTCACTTGAATTCGCATCGATTGAATATTTTATTCATTGAGCCTTTTCTGGAAACATTTAACATTGTTCGCTTTGGCATAGTGCACTCACCATTTTGCACATGCTCTAGTTAGATCGCGGCTGTAGTAATTAATTGCATCCTCGTTGTTTTTCTCCATTCTGCTATTTTTTTTTAATATATTTTTTTATGATTGGCAGAACGTGCATTCTCTTTAGTGTCCCTTCTTTGGCATAAGTTCATGATATTACACTCCGGCGTTTAGTCACAAACATGCCCGTTTACTCTCTCTCTCTCTCTCTCTCTCATCACATGTCTTGTATCCATTTTGATGATCCGTTTTTGCTTTAGTTTTTCTCCTTTTATTTTATTTTATTTTATTTTTATTTGTGTCTGAAGATATTATTCTTCTTCCACCTAAGCCACTTGGGGTTGAAATGCCACCAATCTTATATTCTTCAGCTGAAAACAGTATCAGTTATCTTTTTATATTTGACATCTAATATAGTTTGGCAGATGATCGAGTACCACTTTTGTACTTAAACGTCGTCTCTTAATCACCATGCTTCTTTTTAATAAGCACTCTTAAATTCTACTATTTAAGCATCCCACGTATGACCTGTCATCGTTCTAATTTTTTCTTTCCCTATTAAGACAATTATTAGACCGTCAATCACACATGTTAACTTTTCCTATTCACACATCTTATGACACAGTCAATATGCGATGTTTATATGAAAGTTCCAAGTTCTTAATTAGTTGTGAGGTAGCCCTCCATGGCACATCCCCATTTCTATTCACTTGCTAAGATCCCACATGACATGCAATTACTTTGTGACCATATCACTCGCAAATAACAGGATTTTACGTCTGAAATTAACACTACCCACGGCAGTTTCATGGAACAAGATTGATGACCATTTGAGGAGTCTAAACCGCATGTTACAAAGCACAATTAATCAGGCCAGTTGAACTTAATTTACACGGCAATATTTAATTGCTTAAAATTGTGTATGTTTCTAGCACAATTAATCGAGTCAAGTCGTTGTATTTCATTGATGTGAAATTTTACTTTTAATATATTATCTTAAAATATATGAAGTCTGGCTCTTATATCATATTATAAAATTAAATTAAATAATTAAATATAAATATTAAATTTTACTATTATTAATTGAAATGATTAAATTAAACATTTTAAAGTATAAAAAAGAAATGATAAAATTAATTTTAATATTATAATAAATTGTAAATATTAAATAAAAGAGAATTGAAAGAGTAAATTTTATATATTTATTATAAGATATTACATGGATATAAATAGCAAAACTATATAAGAAGTAAACCAATGATGTCAGGGAAGACTGCATAAATCAATTACATGAATTGGTCATATTTTACAAGATTTTGTATCATAATCTTATAATATTCTAGCAATAACTACCATTTATTTATATGCCTCAAGTTTATGGCTCACTATTCTTTTTTGATTGCGACAACATATGAATAATTAATTCATTGAATGCCCAAAAAGAAGAGAACGGTATTGTTTCTCATCAACATGCAAATTGCCGGGGTGTGGCATTGAAACTGCAAACGACTGATAGTTCAGGGACACCACTTCAACTCAAATCTCTGATTTGCTTTTAAACTAATAGAGACTAGCGAAATGATGTTCTCTTTGAAAGTTTAGTGTTGGAATCTTTTGTTGCAACAAATGAAATTCGAGTGAGAGAGAGAGAGGGGCTAGAGAAAAATGAAAGCACCTGTTCCCCCACCTAAGTGGATCAATGACGTTACATATAGATCCCTTCTATTTGTGCTTGCCATCTGCAAATGAGGGCCCAGCCACCCATGCAGCGATTGATGTGCCTTCAGAACTAGATACCGGGTGAATCTTGAGTAGTAGGAGAAATAAAGAGGTTCTATCTTCCACTCTATATGTTTATTTATATTTTCATGTCAGCTGTTTAATTAATTCCCCATGTAGCAAAAAGAAAAGAAAAGAAGCAACCTCTTTAGGGCACCGGTGTCCTTTTATTTATTTATACAAAATTAATAATATATCTTAATTAATTGTACCGAATTCTGCACTTCCTATCTTGCTTGCAAAATGGGTACAATCGAATAGTATTTTTGATTCAAGTTGAGTAGGCCTGGCCTGATTTTATATTTGATCTCGTTTGTTATTGATCATATTTTCTTTTAAACACGAATCATCTTACAAGTCTTAAGCTTAGCTTGAATCACAGATGCGTGGACTCGGAAACTCTCTATGCTACGTGCTCGAATGACCATTTGACGAGCCCGGATGCAAATGCTGCTTGTCATTATATACGTCTGAGGGACCCTAACACGGAAATTTTCGATAAATTGTCATTAAACGTAATTTTTTTTTTATTTATTAAACTTCCTTGAGCTTATCGCTCTTTTTTTTTTTTTTGTTTTTGTTTTTGTGTGTGTGTGTGGGTTATATGGTATGAATGTTTATTCTGAGTAGCCAGTCGCTGGGTGTCAATTTTATCCAAATATCATCTCCACACAAATATGGGCATCGATGAGTAATGCCGGATTGACGTTATGGCATTTGTAACATTTCCAGCTTAATTCATTTTATATGACAAATGATCGAATTCAAATAAATTTTGGAAAGAAAAAGGCCTAAATGATTCATATACTTATGAACGCAAACTATGAAATACCCTTCAGCTTAAACTTTTTATGTAATGTAGACATACCATGAAAGTATAGGCATCGCAAATGATCCATCACGTTACATCTTGATAATCCCGAAAATCAAAATGTCTTCTTAAAATTGTCGATTGCAATATAGTCCACGAGAAAGAAATTATTGTATTAATTTTTTTATTTTGCTAATTTGAGAATCACATTTGAATTCCAGAATCTCCTCCTCTAGGCATCAGCCACCTTATCTACCGAGATTTAGTCGGTGTTGCTTTCCAGTGATGTGGCTGGTTGACTCGTGTAAAGTTGGTCTGTTTTGTTATTTCTCTTATTTTCTCTGCTGTAAATTACAAGGCCTTTTGCGGAGATTGGAAACACGGTACAGTTTCCTATCTTGGAACAGTTTCAGGTCCAAATCTAAGATGTTGGAGCCCAATTAGTCTCGGAGATGGCCTTTTGCATATATAACTTAAAGCATTATCTTGACCCTTTTGTCTCCATTGTGGGCACCAACCTATGCATCAATACTGCTGGCAGGCCCAAGTCATTCACTTTGGAATACTCAATTGGGGCTCGATATTGTTTGTGCCCTGGCTTCGATCCCGTCCTAGGTTCGCTGTTGTCTCAGAATCAAACTCACCCAAGTGTGCCACGTCACCGAACATAATGAATCGGTCTATTTAATGGACACACCTTAATTTAAATTCCACGCTTTTCTTTCTTTGGGAACGGGGTTGACACCGAGCCACAAGTTCGGGAGGGCCTGTAAACCCCACTACGCGCCACGCGTCCCTCTCGCACCCTCCCTAAAAAATTCTCGTGTCTGATCGAAGTCTCTACGACCGAAATCAGTGTCAGAAAAAGGAGATTACAGGAGGCGATATATGAAAAATGAGAACCGTCGCGTCACGGTTGATCCATTCAAAAACATCTCTGTCCGGATTAAGGTAAGCTCCGTTTCTCTGTAGTCGCGGTTTTACTGAACTTCTTGTCGGAACGAGTATCAATTGGGGGTTTTATTTTTTTATTATTTATTTATTTAATTTTCTGTTTTCCCTGTTCGTTTGTTTACCCATTTTTGTGGATTGGCTATAAAGAAGCGAGCTGGGTTTTTTTTTTATTTATTTTCCTTTTTTTTTTTTTGGGAATTTTTTGCCTGTGATTTCAGAGCCATTTTCATTTCAGTTTCTTTCCACGATATGGTGGGTGCCTTCAAATTGGTGATCCAGTAGGTGATTATGAAAGAAGTTAATAGTTTTTCCCCCTCTTGCTCGATCATTTAATGCGGAAAGCATAGAAGTGGGTGAAACTTGTATGGTAGTCTGTGTTGTTTGTTTTCGCATTTACTTATTTCGTGAATAAGATGGTCGGATTTGTTTGTATCTATATGATTCTTGATGGTCGTGGCTCATTTCTTTTTTTCTTTTTTTGAAAATAGAAAAAAATTCTTTCCAAGTAGTGCAATTGCCGCATCTAGGAACCGGAGGTGCCTGTCAACTGATTCCAATAAGGTCGATGAAACCTTTAAAGTCGAAGAAGCAGAGACTGTGGATGTGCCTCCACCACCTGCCGAGAAGGTAGATTTTGCTCTGAGGAATTTGGACTATTGTTTGTCTTCAGATACCTTGTCTGTCTTTCCACACGTGTTGACCGATAAAACTGTTAATTTCAGTTGCTCGTATTGGGTGGAAATGGATTTGTTGGGTCCAATGTCTGCAAACAAGCTTTAATTCGTGGTTTATCTGTTGCTAGCCTTAGCAGGTATTTTGCTCTCCCATGGTGGGAAACCATTGCTTTTGATTACTTGTCAATTTCTAGTCTCTTAGTGTGAATTTTTCACTATTCATGGTTCTCAACTTTTTTTTTTAAGTCCTTTGGTACAACAATGACCTATGGAATGACACCTTCAGGATTTATGGAGCCTGTTCAATGTTGTACAATTTAGTGCCTTTTTCTATTGAGTTTACCATTGATGCCATGGAACTTGTCTGAGGAAGAGGAAGTTTAGCTTCTTTTTTTTTTTTCTTTGGATCTGTGTGTTATGGCATTGTATTGTCTAATGGGAGTATTTGTCATGTTTGCCAAACTTTCGGCCTCTCTCCCATGATAAACAAATGTCATGTTGCAATAACTTCCATTCCTGTGCTATTTACGTCAAAATCTTACTTCTTCGTTTCAGGTCTGGCAGGTCATCAATACATGATTCATGGGCTAATGGTGTGATCTGGCATCAAGGTTTAGTTTTGTAGTAATTTTTTGGTATTCTCAAGCTTGTTGCATTATGAGGCTGCTAAATATTTTTGTCACTGTGTTTCTTCCAACAGGAAACCTTTTATCACCTGATTCATGGAAGGAAGCCTTAAATGGGGTCACTGCTGTTGTATGTATTTCCATTATCTTTTTCTTATGGTGTTGCTCTATTAGTCACAAAAAGAAAAACCAAATGTTTTTTTATTTTTTTTTTGTGTGCTTGTGTACTTGTTCTGGTACATAAGTGTGCAACAAATTCCCTTGGTGCACTGGACTTGATTATGTAGTACATTCCTTTCTAGATTGAGAAATTGATATTTTTTGCTAATTTAAATTTACTTTTTCAGATTTCATGTGTTGGTGGTTTTGGCTCAAAATCTTACATGTATAAGATTAATGGGACTGCAAACATCAATGCAATTCAGGCTGCTTCAGATAAAGGTTTGATTTATGGGCTGTTAAATTCTGTCTGTCACTTGTTTTTCTTTCTTTTTTTCTTCTTTTGTTTTTTTGTCTTTTATGATCATTACCTAAATTGATGGTTGGTGCAGAATTAGTTGAATGTTATCTTGAAGAAAGTAACAGGAAGCAAAATGTAGAAAATATAACGACAAGTCAAAACGCTTTCTTGTTTAAAGTTGATTATTGATTCCTTATGAAAATTGTTATCCCATTAGAAAACAGACGCAGGTGCTTCATTTTATTGCCTTCTTTTAAGGAAGTGCATTGTTATGGTGTGGTCTTTAATGTTTATTTTCTTCCAACATATTTCCCCATGGTTGGATGTCTTGTGTATTGTGTCTTGTTCGCTATATAACTTTTGTTAGATCAAGTGATTAGCTCTTCATTCCTTGGTTTACAGGCATCAAAAGATTTGTCTACATCTCTGCTGCTGATTTTGGTGTGGCTAATTACTTGCTGCAAGGATATTATGATGGAAAGGTATTTATATTCATTTTATCTTCTCTAAATTTTGTGTTCTCATTTCAAAGCTACATTTCAATAGCTCAATTCACTACTCCTCTTTATTTTCACTGTTGACAGCAGGATTCTGCTGCTGTTATCATTCTGTATCATATCAAGATGCAATTTGAATTTAGATTATGTTCAGCATGTGCACGTATAACTTCTGATACTCAGTAGTTATATAGTGAGAGAAAGTCATGTTTTCATGCAAAAATTGATACTTGTACCTTGTTTACTTAGAGAGCTGCTGAAATGGAGTTACTGTCGAAGTTTGCCTATGGAGGTAAAGTCTCTCTTTCTTTCCTTGTAATTTGTACGGAAATTATAAGGAAGTATACCTCTTGTAGTGTGCAGTTGCATGAAGATTGAGTTTTGGTGTAACCGTAAGGTTACTCTATTGTGATGTGAAAGTCACATGTTCAAGTTGTAAAAACAATTGCTTTCTAAAAACATGGGTAAAACTGTGTACATATAACTGTTCTCTAGACGTGACTGTGTGAGAGCCATATGCACTAGGACACCTTTAGAGTGGAAAAAATGTTGTACTTCATGCTACTAGTGAAGTGAACAGGGTGTTACTCTCTTTGTTCAGGAGTGATTCTCAGGCCTGGGTTCATTTATGGGACTCGCAAAGTTGGAAGTCTGAAGATTCCTCTAGACCTAATTGGTTCTCCCTTGGAGATGGTAAATTGCTTGTGTCTTTGCTCATAATTTTTCTCTCGACCATTAGGTTTCTCTGTACTGAAAATACCTGGTACAAACTTGGATGATACAAATTCATCCGAGCAACCAATGTTTGCACTAATAAGACCAAGCACTGCAGGCCTTTTATCTACTTCTTTTTCAATATCTGACAGTGGGCATTCTCTTATATCCATTCTCTCTCTCTCTCTTTTTAAATTTCTTTATTTTTTCTAAACACCCAATTTGGCTCTAGCTCTAGTCTTCCGTGAGAAAAGATTAGAACTTGTCTGATTACACTAGATTTGTTCACCCACTTGTTTATTTAGGAATCATGAACTTGGTGTATCTTATATGTTGATGCAGGTTCTTCAGCATGCGAAACCACTCAACCAGCTTCCCCTTGTCGGCCCTATTTTCACTCCCCCAGTCAGTGTGACAGCAGTGGCAAAGCTTGCAGTGAGGGCAGCAACTGACCCAGTTTTCCCTCCAGGCATTGTAGATGTTCACGCCATACTGCGTTATAGCCAGCAAAGGTCAAAGTAAACTTTGCTTCCATCCAAGTTTTTTTTCTTTCTTCAACAGAATACAGAGACGTGAGATCAGAAATATTGGCTGTTAGGATTCAGAATTATATGACAAAGCCTTAATTCAAATTTTTGTTGAGTTCACATGCCCGACCGAATAAAACTTAGGAGAGTGGGCAAATGATTCCCTTGGAACTTTTGGGCGGCCGATTTATGTTAATGAGAAGGGTTTCATGGAGTGAAATGAAGACTCCGCTTGGTCGATTTCGCAGTCTGCATTTTTGTATCTTTATCGTGGATCCTACCATATAGACACGATGCTCTGATTGGCACGCTATGATTTATATCAAATGGAATAATAGCATTCAGCATCACATGGACTGCATCATCGCATTCAATATGGCAAATCTCATATGAAAATTTACTCCATTTTTATATAATATTATTGTATGATATTAAATTTTATTTATATGATATCGAATGTTATTTATATAACATCATTATATTGTATTCAATCTTGTTCATCAAACAATGTAAGTAGTTTGTATTATTCTTTTATCATTGTATTGGTATCTCAAGTTTTCAACTATAATTTATGGGGGAGAGATGCTCTGCCATACGGGAAAAACTTTAGAATGTATTTATTATGTTTTGATGCATAATCTAACGTTGGAAAAACTTTTCATACCTAATCGAATGGTGGGAAAATAAAATTAAGTTTTCTTATATTAAATTTTAAATGTTATACGCGAAATTACACGTAATAATTTTGTTGAATTTACATTAGAATTTAGAAAATTTGGGTCATGTCAAATATTTTAATAAAAATAAAGTATTTTTTTTATTTATTAAAAAAATTGTTAAATTATAAATTATACAGTAAAATATTTTATTATTATTATTATTATAAATATCATATATAAATTTTTTAAAATTATAATCTAGGGAGACCTTAAAAATAGAGATTTTAGTTACTGTCAGGCACACCAAAAGCGTAGATCAATGTTACGTGAGACATTCGAAAACAATTTTTATAGATTGACAGGCCCGAAACAAACACGGGACACTCGGCCCACAAAAGCGACAAATAAACGGAAACGTCCGTGAAATTCGAGTCCGGAGCGTCCCCGAAAGATAAAAACCCTAGTGGAAAGCGGAGAGCGAGAGCGTGAGACGAGGATGAATACCGGCAACGGCAACAGCAACAATCAGCAGTCGACGGAGGGCAGGCACGGCGATGATCCCACCGCCCTGATGGAGTTCCTGGCCTCCCTGATGAATTACACTCCCACAGTATGCTCTCCCTGTTGATTCGCTCACTGCTTTATTTTTTCTTGGTTGAATTTACATTTTTATTCTGGTCTGCCTACCAAATTTTCTGTTCTAATTATTCTCTCCCTCCTTGGCAGATACCAGATGAATTGGTGGAGCATTATTTAGCGAAGAGTGGCTTTCAGTGTCCCGATGTCAGATTGTAGGTACTCCTTGCTTTCAATTTATTCTTATTTCTACTAAGGTTTTGCCTTTAGATAGCTTCTTCGACTATCTTACATTCTTAATTGCGTTAAGCGTTTTCCTTTATGTTTTTGTTTTTTGGGCTCTTTTGTTTTCCTTCCCCCCCCTTCTTGAGCTGCTGTTGTCATTTTTCTTAGTAGATCGTATTGAATTCTTGGTGCTCTTTGCGCAGGATCAGATTAGTAGCAGTTGCTACTCAGAAGTTTGTTGCAGAGGTTGCAACTGATGCTCTTCAGTATGTATATGTTCTCAAGCCCACTTTCTTGCCCCCCAATTATTCTTCTTTTTTCGTGTGGGGTGCAAGGGGGTTTGGTTGGGGTTTCCCCAATGATTTTATGGTAAACCCGTGATAGTGGATGCCACAGCTTGTTGGTTGAAAATCATGGATTTTATGTTTCTGTTGCCAATGAGTGAAAAAAATCTGTCAAAACATTTGTAGATTGGTACAGGGGGACTGGTGTTGTGAACTGAGCTTGGCCACAGTTGTGTAATGCTATTGTATTTTACTTTGATGCAAAATTGCTGACATTCCTTTGCAAATTATATTGTTGGATTTTAAAACTCAACATAACTTGCTTTGTGTTACACATGGCTCAAATTACGGTTTTGAAGATGTGGCAGCAATGAGTGCGTTATATGCAAAAGCATGGCTTTTGTATGGTTGTGTCTCCACTTGTGGTCAGTAGGTTAGAACTTTAACTAAGAGTCAAGAGAGAGTAAAATTTTTTGCATCAACTATTGATAGCTCTTGATAGAGTAAAATATTTTAGCTTTTCACATTTTAACTCTCTGTATTTTGTAAGATTTTAAAATTATCACTTGTCATTATAGGCAATGCAAGGCACGCCAGGCAGCAGTAGTCAAGGACAAAAGGGAGAAGCAGCAAAAGGTGCTACAGTCTTAGCACCTGCTTCTGTTTGATGCTTTATGTATGCGTACAATTTTTAGCTGATAGTAACTCTTATGGGAAGCAGGATAAACGGCTAATCTTGACAATGGAAGACTTGTCCAAGGCATTGCATGAGGTAAGCCCAAAGGGGTTATCTGACATTCGTTGTTCTCTACTGACCAATTTACCACTTTAGCCCTCATTGTGATGCATGCTCTAGAACTCAGGATGCAGAATTTCTGTCCGCTTAATTTTGACAGGGTCAAAAACTTTCTGTGTTTTCAACCTGAAAACGAGCAGATTGTGTTATTCAACCTTTGGGCATTACCAAATGGAATTGAAGGTTGAATGGTGAGGATATTTGGGAATATCTTTCAATGTGGTTAAGATATTGGGTAGAAGTATTATGGAAATACTTTGCTCGGTGTTGTTAGGGGTGACGTATGTAGGGGTGAATGTGCAGCATGGATTCCTTTATTGTTTCAGGGCTTTATTGCGACAAAATATGGTCACAAATTATTGACAGATTGTATCCTTAAGGAACAGTAATGGTCTTCGTAATTCACCTGGAAAAGCAATGCATGGATTTACTATCAAAGTTGTTGCTAGAACATAGATAATACAGTTTTTGTATTCATTTCTCTTTTAGGGCTTCCCTAGCCATTTGTTTTTGAAATTGTTTATGAGGCATCCAGGCATTCCTCATTGTGGTGTCTGTCGTACGTTATAATATGAAACAAGTGTGCAATGTGGCATCAGAACCGGAAAATCAGCTTATGAATGCAAGATTACATTATTATGCATTAATGAAATTTGTGATGCTCAGCTTCTCTTCCTAGTTCATGTATCTTTGATTTTACATTTATCATTTATGACAACAATTTTTCTGGCCTAACGGAATGAACAGTACGGGGTGAACGTAAAGCACCAAGAGTATTTTGCTGATAGCCCATCGACTGGGATGGACCCTACTTCAAGGGACGAATGATGTGGGGCAGTCCAGTTTAACAAGTCAGTACCTCTGTTTTGTATATTCTTCTAAGTTTCTCAGATGTTTTCATGTCATTATTTCAGACTCCTTGACTGTTATCCTGTCATGCAATTGAAGGGATAGATAGCATTTGCAGGATAAAATGGTTTATTATGCAATAACTTCATATTCGCCCTTAATGGTCAGATATTTATCAATCAGCTGTGATTGAAGAGATCAAAGGAAAATATCAAATCGTGCTACCCACTTCGATACGGGATTTTGTCTGTCAAGGAATATTTGAATATTGACCCGAATTATGAACGTTTTCTTTATCTTCTTTGGGTGCAAAACATTTTTAGGAGAATTGGATCTACCTTGAAATTGCCATGTGTCTAGTAAATAAAATTGTGAATGTGTACTTGCTCTGCCATTTAGGATTGTTACGAAGTTAATAGTAATGTAATGAGTCAATAAAATTCGCCGGCATTGATGATGTGTCAAGATGTTATTGGTGTGGATTCATGGTGGACGAAGCGCATACGCCAAAATTAAAAACTACTCTGATACATCTACAAAATCATTTTATGTTGCTGATGTGTCAAAGTATTATTGGCTTGGTACACGATCTTACATGGTGAGCCAATTGCAGTTAAAAGTTGTTCAAAACTGACAAATTTATCTTGAATCTTATAAAATTTTTATTATGTTATCCTTATGGTTATATAAGACAAAAATTTGATAGACATGGAAACTATGTATAGTCATAGATTGAATGTATTACTTGAGATTTGATTTGATGCGTGAATTTTATAGTTCAATTCTATTTTAATAATTTTTTGTACTTGTATTTTTGGGCATGTCAATTTCCTTTTTCTGTGTATTGAAGCTTTAATTTTATATAACACAGATGTATAAGTTCTACAAATCTTTTAAATTAGCGTGATAAGGTTCTCAAAGAATTCGTCTTCTTTTTACTTATTTATTTATTATTATTATTTTTTCAAAAGCAGAGAGACAGCGGCAGTAATATACATTGTCATGCATTAATAGCAAAATGTTAAAAATTCTTGGTTTTTTTGATACATCAAAAATTTTATTCTTTAAGCTTTAAAATTTCATATTACCTGTTTGTTTCCCTTTGTTCAATTATGCAGTTGATTCTTTAGATCAGTATTTCTTACTTGGTTAGTACAACACGGTTGCTCAAATGAGAATGCAGACTCAGGCCTTCAGAAAACCATTTAGAAAAGAATGTCAAGATTGTGAGGAGGAATATAAATTTGCAATGCAGCCATTATTTGTATTAGCTTCATTTCCTTCTGACGTTTTTCCTTTATACTAACGTAGCTCCTAAGCACACGTTCGTCCCATGTGCGTGTGTCCCGAGCCTTCTAGTTTGAGAAAGGGAAGAGATTTCAACCAACTTTTCTTCGTTTTTCAATTTTTCGACTTTTTTCGTTGACTGCAGAAATTTCAAAGGAGAGTTTGGAATCACTCACGATCTTTTCTTAGGAGAATGAGAACAATGACATATCTAACAACGAGATTAAGAACTAGCTACTTTGTCTAGTTTTCCTTGTTCCCCTCAGCTGTTTCTTCGAAACTGCATCCTGACATTTAAAACTTGCGCAAGTAGCTTCTAAATTCAATGAGGAGACCAGAGAGAATTGACTTCAATCGCTGCAAACTTATTCCAACCCATTTGAGTTAAGAGGTAGACCAATGACCAAGAACCATTGGCAGAATAATCTTCTACTAACCCCGCCTGCGCCCGAGCTCTTGTTGAGACCTTGAATTCCAATTTTCTTCTCATTCCAGAACGCCAAGTTGATCCTAAGTCAGCTCTACTTCGGTAAGGCAGAAACACATAAAAAAATACTAAGCATCCTCGTCCAGATCGCAACACTGGAAATTTTACTTGCAACAATCGATAAAAGGTGGAATGTAATATAAATTTCATATTATTGTTGCTTAAGTAATACATATACATCAGTTCTAGAGAACATTAGTCATTTTAATTCTAATTGAAATGCCACATAAATTAAATTCAATATAGAGAATAGAATTTTGTATATTTTTACTTTTGATAATCAACTACTGAGAAAATGTAATCTATGACAATAAAAAATATTATCATTTGTAGTTTTCATAAATATTTTATTCATCAATTTTGAAAAATAATAATTATTTGATATTGATAGAATATTTGTTAGAAAAAATTGATTATAATTTAGATATTTTGATTTTAGAAATCACTTTTAATCGTAGAATACTTCACCCTTTCTATGTACTAAAATTTCGTTGGGAATCCTTTGAATTAACAAAAATGGTGTTTTAAATCATTATAATTTATGAACAATAATAATCGGGCTATTACAAATAGTGTAACGTACAAAAATTTAGACCTATTGTCATAATCGTTTTACATATATATTTCTCTACATATGAATCTTAAAAGTGCATTACTATAGACTTTATTTTATTAATT
>CM034051.1:5716688-5749979 GCA_019804595.1 Bruguiera parviflora
GCATGGAACAGTAATTTAGTTATGCTGTTGGGTACTTACAAGCCCATGGGGTGCAAGCGTTGGACATTTCACATCCTCACTCTAAAAGATAAACAAATAGAAGAAAAAAAAAGGGAAAAAAAAAAAGAATTCTCATTGTCATTACACCTTAGTTAAGATGAAAAAACTATCATTTAGATGTTAAATATGCTTTTCTAAATGGTGTTTTAAAAGAGGAGATTTATATGGATCAACTTGAGGGATTTGAAGTTAAAAGACAATAATAAATAGTGTATAAGCTAGTTAATGCCTTGCATGACTTTTAACAATCTATTAAGACTTAGTATATTAAAATAAACTCTTTTTATGAAGAATAAGTTTCAAAAGGAGTGAGAATAATGTCATACTCTATATAAAGAAGAACTTTAATGAAGATATGCTAATTATCTCTGTATATGTAAATGATTTGTTGGTGATAAGAAAAAATGGCAATGAAAAGCAAAAATTCAAATGTGAGATGAAAGATCAATTTGAAATGTTTGATCTTGGTATTATAAGATACTTTATGGGGCTTGAAGTTTACAATCAAGTGAAGGCATCTTCTTGTATTAAAAGAAGTATATTTTAGAAACATAAAAGCTAGTTTGCTATTAAGGTTTATGTAGAAACCATCTTTATCTCCCTTAAAAGTAACAAAGAGGGTCTAAGGTATTTAAAGGGATTAGTTTCACTTGAAGTTTAGTATACACCTATTAAGAATGGAAAATTGATTGGTTATGTAGATAACAATTTGGCTAGAAGTAAGGATGGAATGAAAGTACATCAAGCTATATCTTTCCACTTGGTTTATAAATGTTCTCCTAGAATTTTAAGAAGTAAGAGGAAGTAGTTCAATCAACTGCTGAAACTAAGTATGTGGCAACAACAAACCTAGCTATTTGGCTAAGTAAGATCTTGCAGGATCTTAGGTTTAAACAAACTAAAACTATTGAGAGATTACGTATGATAAGAAGTCAACCATTGGAATAGTTAAAGATCCAATTCAACTCGCGAGGACTAAGCACATAATGTCAAATTTCATGTAGTCAGTGAAGTAAAAAGAAGTGAAGAAATTAAGCTAGTGCATTGTAGGTCAAAGTCTAGCTAATTGACATTCTTACCAAGTCTAGAAAAAAAATTAACATTTCTATCTTTTTGTATGCCAACAAAAAAAAAGTAAAATATAAATATAAATATATTTTTAAGACATATTTTAGATATTTTTATATAATTTTTATTAAATTAAATTACAAATTTAAATATTTAATTAAGTTTAATAAAAAATTAACATTCAGTAAAAAATATAAATTTATAATTAATTTGAAAATTAAAATATAATTAACATATAATTATAAAAATTATTAAAAATCTAGAACTTCTTAAAAACTTGTTTCTCAAAATAAAGCCCATCATAAATTATGCTAAATAATTAAATAGTCTAAACCTGTCTCATTCTTAATTTTCATATTCTCTTTTCTCCTATTCCACGGAAAAATCTTCAACCTAAGCGGTTTAATCAACGAAAGACCGGCCGACAATAAACCTTGTGGTACAATCTTTGTGGATATTAAAAAACATCTTAGTAATTAAAATTAAAATTTTACCATCAAAATTAACTTAATTTGCCTCATAATAAATAATAATAATAAAATAAAAAAACAGAAGAAAACACCGCTCGCTCTCTTTATCGATTGGTTGCCAAAAATACGTTGAAACTTGAAAGTCACGCGAGAATATTGACTTTATTGTTTTTTTTTCTTTTTGAAAATTGGAAGATTAATTTTGTTTTTCACTACTACGCTATTTCAACTAAAGCAGTGGAATTACGTGGGAAGGCGGATGTTTGTGAAAGTTCCGAGCAAGGCTCTCGACAGTTGACACCTAGACGTATAGCACCCGACAACAATTATCGACTTTTGGTTGAAATTTAATTAGAACCGCGCTTCGAGCAAAATAAATAAAAAGAAGATTTTTAAGACTAGATGAATTGACTAAGACTCGATCAAATTTGAAAGCATCAAAGCTACAGTGTCATCCAAATATTGGTAATCCGAAGGTTTATGGATTATGACTCTGTTATATATGTATTGAGCTGATTTTTTTGTTTTTATTTAATAGACTATATTGTAATTGACACATAAAATTTTTTTTTTATCTAATTTATCTCTAAGATTAGTTATTAAGTATAAATTCCCATTAATTTAATAATTTTCCCACGTCGGCAACTTAATCAAGGCTAGAGTTATCCCTACCACCGCGCACCTTTGATTTGGTCAAGATAACGGTCCTAAGGTAGCGAAATTCCTCGTCGGGTAAGTTCCGACCCGCACGAAAGGCGTAACGATCTGGGCACTGTCTCGGAGAGAGGCTCGGTGAAATAGGCGTGTCTGTGAAGATGCGGACTGCCTGCACCTGGACAGAAAGACCCTATGAAGCTTCACTGTTCCCTGGGATTGGCTCTGGGCCTTTCCTGCGCAGCTTTGACCCTCTGAAGCGGTTATGACTCGTGAGAGAAAGCTGGACAAAAGTACAATCTTTGGGGTATCGGACGCGGTCCGATAAATAGGAAAAAGCTGAATTGGTTTTAGAACATATGCACTCTCCAAGTTATCCGGAAAGAGCATATATTGATAGATTGGATTGCTTTTGTCACTTTATCTCGCTCTTTCTTTCCAATCTATAACCTATGATAGAGAAACGCTGGCCATCCCCTTTATAATAATACGGGATAGGAGCACATAACTGGGTCCTTCCTTCTCTTTGTTTTTTCTCCTTTCATTTTCTGTCTAACATAACCTAACGTACGCTCAGCCACTTTCCTGGAAATTTTACTGACCTCTCCTTCTCCAGTCTCCCCATTAAATTCCCTCCCCAGTCTCCGCATTAAATTAAATAATAATAATACTATACGGTGGTGGGGGCCATTACCGTGCGCCGTGCCAAAACATCTCTATTCCTAATTGGCTTTATTCTGAATTTCAAAGTTACATCTTAACTTTTCCAACGTATACCAGAGGTTCTATTTAAACCACATATCCGCCAAACCCACAAATTAGAGCTCCACACAAATTCTCTGATCTCACTCGCCATTATTGATTGCAAGGTCCCCAAAGATGAGGAACAGCCGCCGTACAAACAATTGCTCCCGACGTTTTTCCATAAATAATTTCCTTGCCTTTGTAGTTTCTTTATGGTTTTTGTCACCCACGGAAGTGTTGGTGATGGCGCAGAATACAACAGTTCCAGTGAATGTAGGCCTGATTTTGGACTTCGATATCGAGGCTAGCAAAGTGGCGTTGAGCTGCATCAACATGGCTCTATCCGATTTCTATGCCTCTAATGGTCATTACACGACCAGGGTGATCATCCAACCTAGGGACTCTAAAGAAGATGTTGTTGCTGCAGCTGCCGCAGGTAATCATTTATTTTTAAAATTATTTTTTTATAAAGTTTTTTTTTAATAATTTATTTTTTATTAAATTAAATTTTTAAATAGAATGAGAAACTCTTTTACTAATAATTCAAAGAGCATTTAATGAAAAAAAAAATGTTATAAACTGAAAAAATATTAAAATTTAATTGTAGTTAATACAATTTTTTATTTTTAAAAATTAATATTATTTTTTAATTTGACTTTGTAATAAATTTAATTGATATTTATTTTTTTTCTTAAAAATAAAAAATATAAAAAAATTTATAATCATATATCTGTCATATATTATAAGAAATTTATAACACATTTTCTTGTTAATAAATGAATTGTTTAAGACTATAATCTTAAAATTCTGAAAATTGTGAAAAATATTGTGATAAAATTTAATGACAATAATTATATTATTTTTAATTAATTAACACTTGTCTCTTTTTCTTATTTTATTATGATGTGATAGAATTAGTTAAATTTTTATTAATTAAATATCGTAGTTGGTATTCACGAGAATGGGAAGTTGCATAGATTCCTTGTTAACGAGATAACAGTGTTTTGTACGTTTCTAGTTTCGTTGCTTTCGGCCCATGTACGTTGACTAAGCCAAGTATTGCTCTATGCTTATAACCACTACAAAAAGAAAGAAGGAAATGTGCCATTTTATATTTATTTCAAATTTCGGTTAGAATTTTTCAGGTAATTTTTGAATGATAGTGTCATAAATGTGCATCTAAATATCACCTGCATCTATAAGTTGTTGGTTTGATTATGGTTCTATTTACTGTTATATCAAAATTTAGGTCTTGACTTGATAAGAAACGAGAAAGTGCAAACAATACTGGGACCATCAACATCAATGCAGGCTGATTTTCTGATTGATATCGGAGAGAAAGCTCAAGTACCTATCGTGTCATTTTTTGCGACGAGTCCTTCCCTTACTACCTCTCGGCGTCCGTATTTCTTTCGAGCAACACAAAATGATGCCACTCAAGTGCATGCCATAAGTGCCATAATCCAGGCCTTTGGATGGAAAGAAGCTGTGCCTGTCTACATTACCAATAAATATGGCGAGGGAGTCATACCTTACTTGATCGATGCTCTGCAGAAAAATGATGTTCGTGTCCCTTATCAGAGTGCCATTTCTCCAGTAGCCACCGATGATCAAATCGTTGAAGAGCTTTACAAACTGATGACCATGCAGACTAGAGTCTTTGTCGTTCATATGTCTTTCAACCTTGGGTCTCGTCTTTTTACCGAGGCAAAGAAGATTGGAATGATGAGTTCAGGCTATGCTTGGATCATGACTGATGGCATGACTGATTTCATGAGTACGCAGAATACTTCGACCATTGATTCAATGCAAGGGGTGTTGGGTGTCTGTCCTTATGTTCCAAATACAGGAGAGCTAGATAGCTTTTTGGTTCGATGGAAAAGGAGATTCCTTCAAGAGAATCAGGATATCCTTAATGCTGATATGAATGTTTATGGGCTTTGGGCATATGATGCTACAGTGGCATTGGCCACGGCAATTGAAGAAGCTGGGATTACAAATCTTAGCTTACAAATGCCAAGCAATTTGTCTACCAATACAATCGACTTGGAAACATTTGGAGTCTCTAGAAATGGTCCAAAACTCATTCAGGCATTATCAAATACTAGTTTCAAAGGTCTCTCTGGAAATTTCAGTTTTGTCGGTGGGCAACTACAATCTTCAGCTTTCCAGATAGTTAATGTCAATGGCCAAGCGACCAGAGGGATTGGATTTTGGACAGCAGAAAATGGACTTGCCAAAACGTTGAGCTCACCTATAACAAGTACTAGTACACGTTCTAGTTCTAATTTCAGTCTCGCACATGTTATATGGCCAGGGGATACAACTTATGTTCCAAGGGGTTGGGACTTTCCAACCCGCGGCAGGAAGTTGAAAGTTGGAGTGCCAGATAGGACTGGATTCACCGATTTCGTGAAGGTCACCATAGATCCTACCACTAAGGCTACAACGGCTACAGGTTACTGCATCGATATTTTTGAGGCTGTAGTTGAATCCTTGCCTTATGCTTTACCTTTTGACTACGTTCCATTTGACATCAATTCTGCAACTTATAATGATTTGGTCAATCAAGTCTATATAAGGGTAATTCTCTTTATATTCTTCTATCTATCATAGTAAGTTTATTGTTTTCTTTCGTTGATGGGAATTTATATGTTTTATTGTGGCAATTGACAACAGAAATTCGACATGGTGGCGGGAGACGTGACAATTAGAGCCAACAGGTCCTTGAATGTTGATTTTACATTGCCATATACAGAATCTGGGGTATCAATGATTGTGCCAGTCAAAGACAACAAAAGCAAGAAAGCATGGGTTTTCTTGAAGCCATTGACACGGGAATTGTGGGTGACAAGCCTTTGTTTCTTTGTTTTTATTGGTTTCTGTGTATGGGTTCTTGAACACAGAATCAATGAAGATTTTCGCGGACCTCCAGCCCATCAAGTTGGCATTAGTTTCTGGTTTTCCTTGTTTGCGCATCGTAAGCACAATTTAGTGATCAAAGTGAGCAAACTTATTTGAATTTTGATGTACAGCTATGATCCACTAACACTCTTTGCGTTTTTGCTTAAACCATGATTGCAGGGGAGAGATTGGTTAGCAACTTGGCTAGATTTGTCATAGGCATTTGGTTTTTCGTTGTTTTGATTCTTGGACAAAGTTATACGGCCAGCTTGACGAGTCTTCTAACAGTACAGCAGCTACTGCCTACAGTAACTGATGTAAATGGTTTGATTAAAAACAAGGAGTTTGTGGGATACCAGGAGGGATCCTTTGTTTTGGGGCTCTTGAAAGGCTTGGGTTTCGACGAACACAAACTTAGATCTTATAATTCAATTGAGCAGTGCAACGAGCTTTTTGACAAAGGAAGTGGCAATGGTGGTATAGCTGCTGCTTTCGATGAAATACCTTACATAAAGAAGTTACTGGCACGGTATTGCTCCAAGTATACTACAGTGGAACCTACTTTTAAAGCAGCTGGCTTCGGTTTTGTGGGTTCTCTACCTAAAATTTTCATCTTCCAATCTAATAACTGCCATAAACTTGATGGTTATCTTTCCTTCTCACATGGATACTAACTTTTTTGTTTTGACTTGAAGGTTGTGCCTAGGGGTTCTTCTCTAGGACCCGATATCTCAAGGGCGATTCTAAAGGTAATGGAGGGAGATAAAATGAAGGAAATCGAGAACGTTTGGTTTGGCAAGCACACCAACTGTTCCAACCCAAGCACTCTAAACACTTCAAATAGCCTTGGTCTCGATAGCTTTTGGGGTCTATTCTTGATTGCTGGAGTAACTTCAGTTTTAGCTCTCTTGATATCCGTCACTACATTTGTTTATAAGCACCGAAGTGAGTTGATGCCCTCCGATTCGGGACCTTCAATCTGGCAAAGGGTTCGTAATTTGTTTAGAAGGTTTGATCAAAGGGACTTGAGTTCACATACCTTAAGAAGAACTGAAGCTAAGAGAAGTGTAAATGACATTAATGTTATTCCTATTATGGTGGGTGCAACAAGTCCAACGGAATATTCAGTCCACACAGAATTTTCAGTAGGGTATGGTGATCCTAATACAGCTAGGCAATCACCTCAAAATTAAGTGGCTATCAATATTGAGCTCACCAGTCCACCTGTAAAACGATCTGCCGCTGCTGAAACAACCCATTAAACCAATAGTTAGTGAATCAGTCCAATTTATTGATTGTAAATCTTAACATAGATTGTATGCCATTTGTAACACCATTACTCTTAGATTTGTATTCTTCACGTGAAATTGTTATCGTAATTCGTAAAGTGTTTCTGAAAAAAAAAAAAAAACTGTAAAAATAGCATAAATCTACTTGACATACCCCTGATTCTCCCATATTAGGATCTCCCTGCCATCTCTTCAAGAGGGGAATAGGGAAATCCCTCATTTTTCCTCTTTAGTCAAAATAAAGCTAACTAGTACCTTCAATTGAAGTAGATTCTGCTAATAAGCCTAATAAATCCTAGATATATTCCCCTTTCTGATTAGCAATTGAAGTTTTCATCTTTGCGACTCTCGTCTTCCTTCTAAACCGAACACATTCCTGGCCAGGCTAGGCCTAGATTTGTGAGTTATATAGCGCTTTGCACTTTGCTGATGGTATAGTTGTTTGTCAGCTCTTTCTGCTGGTTGTGTAGGTTGTTTAATGGCTTTATTATTACCTTTTGATGAGTCTATGCTTTGTTAATTTAATGGTCTATTGCTTTTGAAAGAAAAAGTAATCTACCTACAATCTAGTATATAAAGTGTCTCAACCATCTACATGTGTAATTTTGGTGTTAGAAATTTGCAATTTATAAGAAACTTCTTATACCTTTGGTTCCAAGTCCTAACACATACCTAGAATCTATAAATTCCTAACTCTAGCAAAATATAAAAATTATATTTGAGAGCTAAAGGTTAAAGAAGAAGAGGAAACCAAAAAAGGAATAATAAAATAGCATTAAGTTATAATTATATTATAATGTCAATAACTATTTAACTCAAGTACTATGCTTTACCTGAGTTATAAAATCTTTGTTGTGATATGAAAATAGATTGTTTGTGTGAACACAAAACACATTACTTGTAAAAGTTATATTTTCATTAATACTCTATAGGTTATGACTAATTTAACTTTCGAGTTCAAATAATATCTCACCATATTTTTTTTCAATAAAATATAAAGATATTAGATTAGAAATGTTGACTATTAAGATTTAAAATTATATAATAAAATATTAATTTAAATTTATATATATTATTTATTTATTATTAAATTCATATTCTTACTTGAATATAATTTTTTTTTTCATTTTAAAAAAATAATTTCTTGAAAACTTGTTTTGGACAATAATTTATGTCAATAATCTTATTGGTGTTTAAAACAACCTAAAAAAGGATAAATTAAGTTGATTCAATTGGACCATTTAATTCACACACAATCTTAATTTCAAATAACAACAAAAAAGCTTATAATAATAATAATAATAATAAAAGATAATAAAAAAGTAATACAAATAATTGAGAGTAAATAAATTAAAAAAAATAGAGCATGTATAATGATTTATGGTAATTTGGCTTAAATTAAGAATTTATGTTGATCTAAATTAAAAGATAACAACCTTTTACACTAAGTCACTTTGACTTAAATTATAATAAAATTTTTACAAAACTTTTACAATAACTAACAATTCTTTATTATTTAGAAACTTAAACTCTATCACTTTTCATTAGAATACACTTACTTTTTTAACAATCATAACTTAAGTATTCTTACCCTTTTTATAATCTTAACTTTTTTCTTTAAGCCTTTTTCTCTTTCTTTAGCTTTTTTTTCTTTGATCTATCACTAACTTTAATACAAAGCCTTTGTATGTTTTTATATTTTTCCACACTTTTTTTACTCTTTCCATATTATACCAAAGATTTTTATAATTTTTTTATAAATAAATATAACAAATTAATTATTTGAAATTAATTTTTTTTATCCATAAAGAAAATCAATTTCTAAAATAAAAAATTTTTTCTTTGAGACATTAGTTGACTATAACAGTTGAATTAGTTAGTTGACCCAACTTATTTGTTTCATCAGTTAATTGCAGTAAATGGTCAATTCAAGTAACCTATAATCCTTATAATTTCTACAATTTTAAAATTTTCAACTCTTAAGTTTCCTCTCATTAACCATAGCCATTGGCCAAGTTTATTAGTCTAAAATTTTTGTAACTTTTCTTTCTTTACTTCTCTAGAGTCATTTTAACTGGCCTAAATTCTCTATTTCTTCTCTTTGTAACTTCTTTGGTGTCTAGTTAATCATAGGCACTAGTCCTGCGAATTAATCCTAATTCTTTGTTTCTTCTCTTTGTAACTTTTTTTTGTGTCCAATTGACCACAAAGACTAGCTTGATTGACTAATTCAAATCCTTTGTTTCTTTCTATTTTTCTTCTTTTATTTACTGATTAATTGATTGATACCACAAGTTAACCAAACCCAATTCTCTATTCTTTTTCTTTGTTTGGTTAGTATCATACATTGACCTATTCTAAGTTTTTACCAATTTTGAATCTTTATGATTGTTTCTATCTTTCATCAACATCACAATAGATCTTACTTAATACCTTTTTATAAATATATATTTGAAAGAAAACATGATCTTTATGTTAGTTTAAATCAAATTTGAATTTTTAAAATCTTTTTATAATAGGTATAAACTAAATAGATACTATTCAAATAAAAATAATACCTATCTAATAAGTAATTGTATCAATTAAGTATGGAGCACACATCAAATTATAAAGTAATAGAGTACAATCCTACTAACCTTAGTAATCTCCTTATTAATTACAATAATGTTAACTATTTTTAACAATCTCCCAGAATTTAACAATTTGCTCTCTTGTAATGATGGCAACCATGATTGATTGACAAGTAATAAAATGAGTAAAAAACATGCAATAACTCCCCTTGAATGTATACTTTTCATCTTACTAATGCAATCAAAGCAACAAGACAATGATCTATCAAACAAGACTAAGTTTTTATGATCATTCAAGCAAGATAGGGCATAGTATCAGAGTAAACATTAAGTAATCGTAGATGACAAAACAAACAAAAAACATAAGTAGCAAAGAAAAAAAATTAAAGAAATAGTCATTTAAAAATAAAAAAGATTCAAAGGTTTGATAAAAAGGTGAATAGGTCAAATAAAATCAAAAGTTCAAGAGTTTAAGTTAGACATTGGATCAAAATTCCATCAATCATTCACCTCTCTCATCTCTATTCCTTTCCAGTATCATCAAAATGAACTTAAGTAGCCTTAAAAGTTGAGAACTTAAGTATTTCTTTTTATTTTTACTCTTTCCTTTTCTTAAAATTTTTTTCAAATAAATTTTCTTTCTTAAGTAATCCAAGAATAGATGTTAAGGTCTCTCTTATTTCCTTTATATAATCTTAAAACTCAATTGGAATCTCAACTACATCATCATTGCCAAATTCATAACCAATAAATTACAAATAAATTTACATCATATGATTCCAATGTGTGTAATCAAACTCATTCAAGTTAAGAGGTTTCTTTATGGAATATCCTAAAGTTCCTTATGAAGTAGATGTAAGTAGTTGTGATAAAGATCTAAACAACGTTGGTAATGACATATATTGGACGATGACTCTCAACTTTGGAGCAAAGATCACCAACAGTGCTGTATGAGACCCAAATGCTTCTAGCACGGGACAGTACTGCTTTTCACCTGTTTCTATTTTCATGCTTTTCTTGTTTACATTTTATTTATTTATGTTTTTTTTTTCTTTGAAATGTTTCAGATAGATTTTAGTAATTCAATTCATCGAAGAGGAAGACCTAAGAATAAATAATATTATTTTGTCTCTTGAGTTCACCCGGAGCATCCAAAATACTTTCCATGCTTTGCATCCCTCCTTTTTAAATTTTTTTTATTATTTATTATTTTATTTTCCCTTTTTTCTTTTCTTCCTTTTTCCTTATTTTTTGCCTTCTTTCTTTCTTTCTTTCTTTTCCGTATTGTTTTTCCCTTTCTTTTTCTTTTTCTTTTAGCTGCCAGACCCCACTATTTTCCCTGTCCTCAAAAAACTAGCTTGTACCTTCAAACTCTTTCCCTAGCCCCTTTTCATTACAGGCCTTTCCATCCACTAGTTTTGGGTTTTTGGATCTAAAAACTCCTTTATAACAAGTTTTAAAGGTCATTTCTAAGGAGGGACACCGAAATCTAACTTCAAAATAGTGTTGCGATGAGAAAAGAGATGTTGGCTACTAACGGCGAGATGTCATCGATCTCTGATTAACACGGGGAGGGTATCACTGGATAGATTATTGGACGCTGAATCCTTTGGTGCTGGTGTTATGTTGTGGCAGTGGCCAGAAGAGGGACGAATGGGAGGTGGTATGGGTGGTGATATCCATCTTCGAGCCATAGATTAGAGCGATCCCAGACTCCTTTGGTCGAGTGGAGGGCACCAATAGACTGAACAGAGAGAGATGCACCAACTGGTATTGCCGATCAGTGGCGCATTTGGTGGTTGGACTTGGCTGCACCGTTGGTTTACCCGTTTCTTAACCTCCTTTCGTCATGCCGCCTTTGTGAGTGTGTAGATTGGCTAATGAGAATTCCAAAAGTGATGTTGGTGGTGTGCTCCAATTGCTGGCGATTGCCGCTGACGCCTCCATGAGACAAAATGCACGATTTTTTTAAAAGTATTTTTCTATTCCTCTCACTAATATTACATTTATGCTGATAATTTAAGAAAATAATTAAAAAAAATGAAGGAAACAAGAAAAGAAACTACCTTTTTGTGTTCTTTGTAGTACAAGGGACAAGAAAGTGAATTAGAAGAGATATTATGATCTCTAGATAAGTGTTTTGTTATTAATTATTTAGTGAGTGTGTGTGTGTGTGTGTGGATGTGTTGGTGTTTTTGCTGATGGAGAAACTGCTTTCTGTTGCTTCGCTATGCCAAATTAGCGGATAAAATTCACTCATGCTAATTTAATTGTTTATTGGTAAAATAGTGAAATTAATTAGATATTTATTTATTAATAAATAATTTTATTTTATTTAGTCAAGATTTAGAACTCAATCTAGATCACTTGTATAATTAGGTTCTTAGTAAAAATAAAAAAGGTATTCAAAATCATGTTGTGAATATCTTAGTTCCTAACATTGTCGGCTTAATAGAAAAATTTCCCCACTTAATTTAATATTTGTACATATTTATTGGATATTTGATGGTGTTTGGTTTGCCTTAAATGCTTTAATAGTTTATATAGACACTTGAAAAAAAATGGCTCTGTTACATTTATTGTTCTCTTTTATTTTCTCTCCCTCAAAAGATTTTTTTCTCTTAAATTCTAATTGTCTCTTTTTGTGCTATGAGCTTCTTGTCTCTTTATATATATATATTTTAGTTGTTCTCTTTGAATTTTTTTTTTCCTTCACCAGCGTCTCTCTTAGCCTCTTAAATTTGACCCTCTCTAAACTCTCAGTCCTACTCTCTTTATCTTGATAAATGATTTCTGATTGTTTTTTGGTCAGATAATTAATTCATTTTTTTAATGTAAACTTTTGTCTCGTATAAGTTACACTTAGACGATTGGACTTTAAAAAGAGTATTAAGTGAATGCTATTACTTAATAATTTGGGGTTTTTGAGAAAGATGTGGACCCTTTTGTGATCTAGTGATGTGATTGGTAATTAGAAACAAATTTTTAACTTTGACTTTAACCTAAGAACTACATTGGTTGTCGGCTCACCTTTAGAAGACCGAGATATAAAATATATATTAAATTTTTAATTGTATATTAAACATTAAGAATAGTTCAATTATTATTTCTTATTTTTTATTTTTGCTATTATTATTTTATTATTTTATTTATTTATTTTTTGTCCAAATAATAATTTGCCATCTAAATTTTCAAAATTAATTCCATACAAGAGTGAGTGAATATGAGGCCTCGAGGGTGAACAAAATAAGGGTAAAATAATTACCTAATTCTCTTATTTCTTTTATGCGGGAAAAAGAAATTAAAAAACTAGTGAATGTCGGTAAAACTACAAATATGATGAATCAAGGAAAAGAATTTGTGGATAGTGTAGAACGTGAGATTAAGAGTTTGAGAAACAAGTTTGCGTAATTGTGTAACAAGGTTGTAGACTTTTGTGTGGTTGTGATTGAAGATTACTTTAATGTTGTAATTAGTCTCCTCCTCGTTGGCGAACTCAATAAAGGATTCAAAACTTCCAAGACATCACGGAAAAGATCACTAATTGACGAGCTCAATCCTCCTGAACATTTCCATAAAAAGAATTATGAAGCTTTAATGGAAGACTATCGGCGCCGTTTCGTTTGGTTCCCCGGGTACCTTCTCCGCACTTACCTGTAAGCATTTGAAGTAGATAAAATTATAAAAGAAGAAATGAATGAGATGCGCTGTTATTTGACTAAGGCTTCTTACTCCCCCATGTTCATTTTTGGGGATATCTTTTGCGCTTCGAGAGTTGACGGTCCTCTACTTCGAGTTGCCGCGGTTTTCTGAGTTCTAACCGTAACAGTGACAAACAAAAAGTATTATGGTACGTCGTCCACGAGGTTTGGGAAGTGCCTTTGCTCCTCTTCCCAGTCGAAAATCGCTACAGACTACTGTGCGTACCAATCCGACGGTAGCCCTTTCAGGGGTTCTTTAATGTACCGATTCACTCTACGTAGATTGACAGAAATATTAATTTATTTTAATTTTAACTAAAATGTCGTGTAAATTAAATGTAATATAAAAAAATAACATGCTTTCATGTCATTATTGCGGACTGCTCGACTGTTATCCTGTCATGCGATTGGAGGGATATGTAGCGTTTGCAGGATAAAATGGTTTATTATGCAATAGTTTCATATTGGCCCTCAATGTTCAGATATTTATCAATCGGCTGTGATCTGAAGATATCAGAGGAAAATCGAATCATGTCACCCACTTCGATACGGGATTTTGTCTGCCAAGGAATATTTGAATATTGACCCGAATTATTAATGTTTTCTTTTTCTGCTTTGGGTGCAAAACATTTTTTAGAGAATTGGATCTACCTCGAAATTGCCATCTGTCTACTAAATAAAATTGTGAATTTGTACTTGCTCCGCCACGCAGGACTGTTACCAAGTTAATAGTAATGTAACGAGTCAATAAAATCATAACATGTTGCTGATGTGTCGAAGTATTATTGGCTCGGTGCACGATCTTACGTGGTAAGCCAAGGGCAGTTGAAAGTTGTTCAAGACTGACAAATTTATCTTCAATCTTATAGAATTTTTATTATGTTATTCTTATGGTTACATAGGACAAAAATTCGATAGACATAGAAACTAGGCATACTCATAAATTGAATATATTGATTGATATTTGATTTAATGCATAGATTTTATAATTTAATTTTATTTTAGTAACTTTTTATGCTTGTATCTTTGGGCGTGTCAATTTCCTATTTCTGTGCATTACTACTTTGATTTTACATACTGCAGATGTATAAGTTCTACGAATCTTTTAAACTAGCATAACGAGGTTTTGAAAGAATTTGTCTTCTTTTTATGTTAAAAAAAAAAAAAACAGAGCGAGACAGTAACGATGCATCCTCATGCTTTAATACCAAAGTGTTAAAAATTATTGTTTTTGTTTGATACATAAAAAATTCTATTTTTTAAGTTTCAACACATTTCCGGAAAAGTAGCATCTAATTAGCATATTACCTATTTGTTTCCCTTCGGTCAATTATGCAGTTGATTCTTTAGATACGTTATGTCTTACTTGTTTAGTACAACACGGTTGCTCAAATGAGAATGCAAACTCGGGCCTTCAGAAAACCATTTAGAAAAGAATGTCTAGATTGTGAGGAGGGATACAAATTTGCAATCCAGCCATTATTTGTGTTAGCTTCATTCCCTTCTGACGTTTTTCCTTTATACTACACACGTTCGTCCCTTGCGTCCGTGTCCCAAGCCTTCTAGTTTGAGAAAGGGAAGAGATTTCAACCAACTTTTCCTGTTTTTTTTTTTTTTTTAAATTTTTATTTTGACTTTTTTTGTTGACTGCAGAAATTTCAAAGAAGAGTTTGGAATCACTCACGATCTATTCTTACGAGAATTTGAAAAATGACAAATCTAACGACGACACTATGAACTAGCTATTTTGTCTTGTTTTCCCTTTTCCCCTTAGCTGTTTCTCCGAAACTGCACGCTAAGCATCCTTTTCCATATCGCAACTCTGGAGATTTTACTTCCAACAACCGATAAAAGGTGGAATGCAATATAAATTTCATATGATTGTTGCTTAAGTAATACTCATACGTAAGCTCTAGAGAACATTAGTCATTTTAATTCTAATTGAAATGTCACATAAATTAAATGCAATGTAGAGAACAGGAGAACGTTGTACACTTTTACTTGTGATAGTCAACTAATGAGGAAATATAATTTATAGCAACATAAAATATTACTATTTGTAATTTTCATAACTTTTTTATTCATAAAATCTAAAAAAACAGTAATATTATCGACGTTTCGTTGAAATCTAATGAGAACCGCGCATCGGTATGTTTTGACACTTGCTGTTGTATGCCTCATGTCCTCGAGCAAAATAAATAAACAGAAAATTTTTAAGCAACGACTTTGACTAGATGAATCGACTAAGACTTCATCAAATTTGAAAGCAATTAAAGCTACGGTGTCATCCAATCATTGGTGATCCGAAGGTTTACGAATCATGACTCTATTGTATATGTATTGAACTGATTAATTATTTAAATATAAATAAATTGTACCCATATAATTTATAATATAAGTGATAAATAATAAATTTCTTTAGTAGTTAAACTTTTAATTTTATTTCATCTCAAAGAAAAAGAAAACAAAAATTTAATTTTATTTAATACACTTTATTGTAATCGATACAAACAATTTTTTTTTTTATAATTTAGTTCTAAGATTAGTTATTAATTATAAATTTTCATTAATTTAATAATTTTCCCACGTCGGAGACTTAATCAAGGCTAGAGTTATCTCTACCGCCACGCGCCTTTGATTTGGTCAAGGTAAGCGGTTATGACCCGTCAGAGAAAGCTCGACAAACGTACAATCTTGGGGGCATCGGACGCGGTTCGATAAATAGGAAAAAGTTGGATTGGTTTTAGAATTTGATTAACACGCAGTGCTACTATTTAAGTGTCAATATCTCATTGGATAATAGGTTGAGATTATAATTGAATGAATTCAATAGTGAAGCCAAAGTGTTTATCATTTATTAACGAGGAGAAAAATCATAGTAATTCGTAATGTATGTTCGGATTTTTTTTTTTTTTTCATGAATGCTTAAGCCATTTTTTTCTTAAACAAGACAAGAAAAACACACAGACATGATATACACTCACCAAGTTATCCGGAAATAACATATATTAATAGATTGAATCGCTTCTGTCACTTGATCTCAGACCTTTCTTTCCAATCTATAACCTATGATAGAGAAATGCTGGCCATCTCCTATATAATAATAACGTACGCCTAGTCACTTTCCTGGAAATTTTTGACTTTTCCCTCTTCAGTCTCCCCGTTAAATTCCCCCTCCAGTCTCCTCATTAAGTTAAATAATAATAATAAACGGTGCCGGTGGCTATTATCGTACGCTATGCCAAAGACTTCCTGTTCCTAATTGGCTTTATGCAGAATTTCAGAGTCAAATCTTCTTAACTTTTCCTATTTATGCCAGAGGTTCTCCTTACCTGCCAAACCCACAAATTAGAGCTCCACAAAAATTCTCCGATCTTACTGACCATTATTGATTGCAAGGTCCCCAAAGATGAGGAACAGCCGTACAAACAATTGCTCCCGAAGTTTTCCCATTAATTATTTCCTTGCCTTTGTAGTATCTTTATGGTTTTTGTCACCCACGGAAGTGTTGATGATGGCGCAGAAGACAACAGTTCCAGTGAATGTAGGCCTGATTTTGGACTTCGATATCGAGGCTAGCAAAGTGGCGTTGAGCTGCATCAACATGGCTCTATCCGATTTCTATGCCTCTAATGGTCATTACACGACCAGGCTGGTCATCCAAGCTAGGGATTCTAAAGAAGATGTTGTTGCTGCAGCAGCCGCAGGTAATCATCTCCATTTTTTTTTACTTTTTTTTCTGAAAAGAAGGTTACATAGTCTATACATATATAAAAAAAAAGAGGATGAAAGAGACCAGATTTGAATCCCTAACTCCTCCCTTGATACATAGGCGACAAAGTTGCTGGGCTAAATTCTATCTTTCTTTGTGAAAATTTCCTCAAGCTTTTGAATGGAATGGAAAACTTTCTTACTAATAACTAAAGAATCTTTGACGGAAAAAGAAAAGCAAAAAGAAAAAATTAGCTAGCGATCTAATCATAATATGTTAGAGACCCCCCCAAAAAAAATCTGATTACAATTGATAAAATATTTTATTTTTTTTGAAGTCAACATTATTTTTTGATTTGACTTTGTAGCAGATTTAAAAATTTTTTTATAGTTAAACATTTATTTTGTATCATAAGAAACTCATAACACATTCTCTTACTTGATAAATGAATTGATTAGGGTATATGATCTTAAAATCTTGGAGTGCATAAATATGGATTGAAAGGGTGAAAAAACAGTCTAAGACTCGTGAAAAGTACTGTGGTTAAATCTAATGATAATAACTATATTATCTCTAGTTAATTAACGTTTGTCTATTTTTATTATTTGATGATGATGTGATAGAAACCGCTTTTCGGTCAAATTTCCATTAATTATTTATCTTAGTTGGTATCCATGGGAATGGGGAATTGTATGGATTTCTTGTTAATGAGATAACAATGTTTTGTACGTTTCTAGTTTCGTTGTTTTCGGCCCTTATACGTTGACTAAGCCAAGGATTGCTCTATGCTTGTAAAAACTTAATTAAGCACGAAGCTTTATTATAACCACGACAAAAGAAGGAAACGTGTCATTTTGTATTTAGTTCAAATTTCGGTTAGAATTTTTTAGATAAAAAAATTTGGTTAGAATCATTACCTATCGAGTAAAATGTTATTGAAGGGTATGAGTATTGGTTGGCACGTAGTTCCGTCAACGGGTATTTTCTTGACACTTTTTTTTTTTTAATAGCCGTGCTATTTGCATGAATCTAACTTTTTTTTTTTTCCCAATCAAATAAATATACTTACTTCACTTTTGTTTTTCTAAACCTAAAAAAAAGGGCCTCACTTCTTCGTCGTATCATTACATGAACGATTAAATAATCGTGCGGATCGATAAAAAAATTAATTGATTAGAAACTTCTCACTTTATGTTTACTGTTTTCCCCGATATATTAAGCAAGGCGAGATTCCGGGCTGTTTCAAAAGCTGACCTTAGGCAGTCAAGAATAGCAGCAGTCGAGTAACCATGCGCGGCGGTTTTTGGGAGAAGCAGAGAGTTGACTTTTTGTTAGTTGACATTGCGGTTCTTGGCTTGAAGAGTGAGACGGATCCCGAGAATCTCTTAGCGATCTTTCAGAGTATTTACGTGTTCGCTCCAAAGACAGACAATAACCTTTAAACAAAAGAGTTAGTACAACCATTTCAACAACTATTTCCCTAACTTTAATTATTGCACAATTTCATTAATATATAAGCCAAATATATAGTGCTTCGATTAGTCCTGCGTTGTTTTAACACGAGCTAAATTTTAAGAAAAGTTGTTAATAATACTTGAGGTCCGAAAAAATGGGTTGATAATCTTTTTCTTTTCCTTTTAAGAAAAGATTATTATGACAAAATGACATATGCATTAGACCTTATGTACAACTCTGCGCACATACAGTCACAAAGAACATTTTTTATCAATAAAAATATAACGTGTTATGTACATTACATTGCAATGATTAATTATATAATTTTAGTTTTTTAATGATAACATCACAAATATACATTCGATTATTACTTGTGTGTCTAGAAGTTGTTGATTTGACTACAACTCCGTCGATTATGGTTTTCTCTTGTTGTATCAAAATGCAGGTCTTGACCTGATAAAAAATGAGGAAGTGCAAATAATACTGGGGCCATCAACATCAATGCAAGCTGATTTTCTGATTGATATTGGAGAGAAAGCTCAAGTACCCATTATGTCATTTTCTGCAACGAGTCCTTCCCTTACTACCTCTCGGCGTCCCTATTTCTTTCGAGCCACGCAAAATGATGCCACTCAAGTCCGTGCCATTAGTGCAATAGTCCAGGCCTTTGGATGGAAAGAAATTGTGCCTATCTACATCGACAATGAATATGGCAAGGGAGTCATACCTTACTTGACCGATGCATTGCAGGCTGTTGATGTTCGTGTCCCTCATCGGAGTGCCATTTCTCCAATAGCCACCGATGATCAAATCATTGAAGAGCTTTACAAACTAATGACCATGCAAACTAGAGTGTTCGTTGTTCATATGACTTCCAGTTTGGGGTCTCGTCTTTTTACCAAGGCAAAGAAGATTGGAATGATGAGTCCGGGCTATGCTTGGATCATGACTGATGGCATGACTGATTTCATGAGTACGCCGAATACTTCAATCATTGATTCAATGCAAGGGGTGTTGGGTGTACATCCTTATGTTCCAAATACAGGAGAGCTAGATAGTTTTTTGGTTCGATGGAAAAGGAGATTCCTTCAAGATAATCTGGATATCCTTAATGCTGATATGAATGTTTATGGACTTTGGGCATATGATGCTACTAGGGCATTGGCCATGGCAATTGAAGAAGTTGGGACTACAAATCTTAGCTTCCAAATGCCAAGCAATTTGTCTAACAATGCAACGGACTTGGAAACAATTGGGGTCTCTAGAAATGGTCCAAACCTCAATCAAGCATTATCAAAAAGTAGTTTCAAAGGTCTCTCAGGAAATTTCAGATTTTTTGGTGGGCAACTACAATCTTCACCTTTCCAGATAGTTAACGTGAATGGCCAAGTGGCCAGACAGATTGGATTTTGGACACCAGAAAACGGACTTGCTAGAATGTTGAGCTCACCTATAACAAGTACTAGTACGTATTCTACTTCTAATTCTAGTCTCGCACCTGTTATATGGCCAGGGGATACAACTTATGTTCCAAGGGGATGGGACTTTCCAACCCACGGTAGGAAGTTGAAAGTTGGAGTGCCATATAAGGGTGGATTCACCGATTTCGTGAAGGTCACTATAGATCCTACCACTAATGCTACAAAGCCCACAGGTTATTGTATCGATGTTTTTAAGGCTGTAGTTGAATCCTTGCCTTATGCTTTGCCAATTGACTATGTTTCATTTGACTCTGGTTCTACAAGTTATGATGATTTGGTCTATCAAGTCTATTTAAGGGTAATCCTCTTTATATTCTTCTTTCTATCAAAGTTAGTTCATTTTTTTCTTTTGGTCATGGGAATTTATATGTTTTACTTGGTAATTGACAACAGGAATTTGACATTGTGGTAGGAGACGTGACAATTAGAGCCAACAGGTCCTTTTATGCTGACTTTACATTGCCATACACAGAATCTGGGGTATCAATGATTGTGCCAGTCCAAGACAACAAAAGCAAGAACGCATGGGTTTTCCTGAAACCATTGACATGGGACTTGTGGGTGACAAGCTTTTGTTTCTTTGTTTTTATTGGTTTCTGTGTATGGGTTCTTGAACACAGAATCAATAAAGATTTTCGTGGACCTCCTGCCCATCAAGTTGGCACTAGTTTCTGGTTTTCCTTCTCCACCATGGTTTTTGCGCATCGTAAGCACAATTCAGGGATCAATGTGAGCAAATTTATTTGAATTTTCATGTATAGCTATGATTCACTTGCGCTTTTTGCGTTTTTGCTTAAACCATGATTGCAGGGGAGAGATTGGTTAGCAACTTGGCTAGATTTGTCATAATCATTTGGTGTTTCGTTGTTTTGATTCTTACACAAAGTTATACGGCCAGCTTGACGAGTCTTCTAACAGTACAGCAGCTACTGCCTACTGTAACTGATGTAAACAGTTTGATCAAAAACAAGGAGTTTGTGGGATACCAAGAGGGATCTTTTGTTTTTGGGCTCTTGAAAGGCTTGGGTTTCGACGAATCCAGACTTATATCTTATAATTCAACCGAGCAGTGCAACGAACTTTTTGACAAAGGAAGTGGCAATGGTGGTATGGCCGCTGCTTTCGATGAAATACCTTACATAAAGCTATTTTTAGCACAGTATTGCTCCAAGTATACTACAGTGGAACCTAGTTTTAAAACGGCTGGCTTCGGTTTTGTGAGTTCTCTACCTAAAATTTTCTTCTTTCAGTCTGTTAACTGTCATAAACTTAATGGTTGTGTTATCTTTCCTTCTCTCATATGAGTATTAACTTTTTTGTTTTGACTTGAAGGTCGTGCATACGGGTTCTTCTCTAGGACCCGATATCTCAAGGGCGATTCTAAAGGTGATGGAGGGAGATAAAATGAAGGAAATCGAGAACGCTTGGTTTAGCAAGCAGACCAACTGTTCCAACGCAAACACTTTTGTCACTTCAAATAGCCTTGGTCTCGATAGCTTTTGGGGTCTATTCTTGATTGCAGGAGTAACTTCAGTTTTAGCTCTCTTGATATCTGTGACTACATTTGTTTATAAGCACCAGAGTGAGTTGATGCCCTCCGATTCGGGATCTTCAATCTGGCAAAGGGTTCGTAATTTGTTTAGAAGATTTGATCAAAAGGACTTGAGTTCACATACTTTTAGAAGAACTGAAGCTAATGGAAGTGTAAATGGCATTAATGCTATTCCTCCTATGGTGGGTGCAACAAGTCCAACGGAGTATTCAGTCCACACAGAATTTCCCGTAGAGCAAGGGAGGCCGTCTTCCGAGTATGGTGATACTGATGCAAATAGGCAATCGCCTGAAAATCAAGTGGCTATCAATATTGAGCTCACCAGTCCACCTATAGAACGATCTGCCGCTACTGAAACAACCCATTAAACCAATAGTCAATGAATTAGTCCAATTTATTGATTGTAAATCTTAACATTGATTGTATGCCATTTGTAACACCATTACTCTTAGATTTGTATTCTTCACGGGAAATTGTTATCGTAATTCGTAAAGTGTTTCTGAAAAAAAAAAAAAAAAACTGTAAAAACAGCATAACTCTACTTGACATACCCCTGATTCACCCATATTAGGATCTCCCTGCCATCTCTTCAAGAGGAGAATAGGAAGATCCTCCATTTTTTCTCTTTGGTCAAAGTAGAGTTAACTATTACCTCCAATCGAAGTAGATTCTGCGAATATGCCTAATAAATCTTAGATATATTCCCCTTTCTCATCAGCACTCAAAGTTTCCCTCCCTTGCAACTCTTGTCATCCTTTTTGCTGAGGCATTAATCATTCTTCTTTTGATGCATCTTTTGAATGTCCTTGTTTCTTGGCACATCAAGCCAGTTTACATGCTGCTGCGCTTAGAATTTATCCTTTTAAACCGAACACATTCCTGGCTGGGCTAGGCCTAGATTTATGAGTTATATAGCTCTTTGCTGGTTGATAAAGTTGTTTGTCAGCTCTTTTTACTGGTTCTGTAGGTTGTTTAATGGCTTTATTATTACCTTTTAATGAGTCAATGTTTTATTAATTTAATGGTTTCATGCTTTTGAAAGAAAAAGTAATCTATCTACAATCCATTACAGAAAGTGTCTCAACCATCAACATGTGAAACTATAGTGTTGGAAATTTGCAATTTATAAGAGACTTCTCGTGCCTTTGGTTCCAAGTCTCAACACTTACCTAGAATCTATGAACTCCCCAACTCTAGAAAATTGTATTTAAGAGTAAAAGGTTAAACAAGAAGAGAAAATAAAGAAGGAGAAAAAAAAAAAAAAAGGCATTGAACTATATTTTTATTATGATGCCAATAACTACTTAGCTTAAGTACTAAGTTTAAGATCACCATCAAATTGATCTTATTATTTTCTTTGCTTAGCAATACAAATAATTAAAAATAAATAAGATAAAAAAAATAGGCGTACATAATAATTTATAATATTTTAATTCAAATTTAGAATTTATATTTATTTGTTAAAATTTATCTTTTAATCATTTAATTTTAATAACTCTTTTTCTCTGGTAGAGTAAAGATGACTATTTATAGTTAATCACCTTGACTTGAATTACAACAAAAATTTTACAAAATTTTTACAAGAATCAATAATTTTTTACAATTTAAAGATTTATATTTCATTATTTTTTACTATAACATATTTACTCTTTTTATAATTATAATTTAAGTATTTTTATTCTTTTTACAATTTCAATTTTTCACTTTAAAACTTTTTGTTTTTTTATCATTGAATTTAATACAAAATTTTTAATATATCTTTACGTTTTTCCCCACTCTTTCCACACTTCATTAAAAAATTTTACAATTTTTTTATAAATAAACATAACAAACTAACCATTTGAAATTGACTTTTTTTATAAAAAAATTATTTTCAAAATATGAAACTTTCTCTTTAAGGTATCAATCGACTATAGTACTTCGATTGATTAATTGACCTAAAATTTTTATAACTTTTTTAAGGATTGTGCACTTTTAACTTGTTTAGTCCTATTGATTAATTATAGTAGATGGTTAGATCAACTAACTTAAAATTTCTATAACTTTTATAACTTTAAAACTTTCAACTTTAAATTTCCTCTCATCAACTATGGTCATTGGTTAAGTCTGTCAGTTTAAATCTGTATAACTTTTCTTTACTTCTTTGGTATTAGGTAAACTAACTTAAATTCTCTATTTCTTCTCTTTGTAACTTCTTTGGTATATAGTCAATTATATAAACTAGTTTGGTTAATTGACCTAAATTTTTTATTTCTTTTCTTTGTAACTTTTTTGGTATCTAATTGATTGCAAGTATTATTTTGATCAGCCGATCCAAATTCTCTATATCCTTTTGTTTTTTTTCTTTTATTTGTTGACTAATTGGTTGATACCATAAGTTGACTAATTCTAATTCTTTGTTTCTTTTTTTTTTTATTTAGTCAGTGTCATAAGTTGACCTATCCTAAGTTTTTATCAATTTTAAATCTTTATGATTCTTTTAATCTTTTATAAAAATCACTCGTATCCTTTTATAAATGTATATTTGATAAAAAATAATATCTTTATATCATTGTTAGTTCAAATTAAATTTAAATTTCTAAAATTTTTCTATACAATATATAAATCAAATAAATATTATCCAAATAAAGATAATACTTACTTGAAAAATAATTATATCAATTAGATATGGAGGACACATCACAATATAAAATAATAGAGTACAATTTCACTGATCTTATCTCTTGATTGATTACAACAATCTTAATTATTTTCAATAATCTCCTAAAACTCAACAAATTTACTTTTTGACGACGACAACTAATTGATTGATAAGTAATAAAATGAATGAAAAATAGGCAATAACCTGTAAATGTATACTCTTCCCTTTACTAATGTGATTAAAGTAATAAGACAATAATTGATTAAATAAAACTAAGTATCAATGATCATTCAAGTAAGATAGGGAATGGTATCAAAGCAAATATTAAGTAATTATAGATAACAAAGCAAACAATAAACATAAATATAAGTAGTAAAGTAACAAATTAAAAATACAGTCATTTATTTTATTTATAAATAAAAAAGGTTCAAAAGTTTAATAAGAGAGTGCATAAGTAAAATTAAATTAAAGGTGCAAAAATTAAAAAGAAAGAAAACACAAAGAAGAGAAAAAGAAAATTATAAAATTTTTAATAATAATTTCACAATTTAATCTTTAATAATTATATTGCTATTGTAATCTATTGATATAATTATTAAATTACTATTTGAATTGAAGAAAAGTTAGTATATAAATCCTTGCACGTCAATGTCAAAGCTTATGCTCACATGCCCCACCCCCAAAAAAAATGGAAATCTCGGACTTTCTATTACACAAAAATTGTGTACAAAGCCTTTCAATCTCGTGCATGCTGGGTATACAATATTTGTGGAACATCACATAACAGTGGATGCTTCCTTGAAACGAAGGAATAAGTTCTAGTGAATTTCTAAATTTTTGAAAATTTTTATAATTAAACTTTAAATTTTTTAAAATTTTTAAACATTTTAATTTTTATTATATATAAATCTGTTTTTAACTATGTATTAATCAAATTGTTATATATATAATTTGACTTTATGAATATCTTCTTAAAATATATTCTAAAAATATAAAAATACATCTATTTACTTATTTTGTTAAAATTTTTTCCTTTTTTTTTATATAAAAGACAAGAATTTTAAATTCTTTTTTTACGAATTTGAGAAAAATGAGAAAATTTTAAAATATTTTTAAAATAAAAAAGAGAAAATTTATAAAAAAATATATAAATATATTTAAAGATATATTTTCAATATTTTTATATTAATTTTGTTAATTTAAATTATTTATTTAATAATTTATCGATTTTTTTATAAAAATTGATTCATATGTAGTTGAAAACTTAAAAAAAATTTAAAAGTCAATTACAAAAATTATCAAAAATTTTAAGACTTCGTAGAAACTTGTCTATCAAGCCCGTCATTAATTATGCAAAAAAAATTAATTAGTCTAAACCTGTCTCATTCTCAATTTTCTTTGTTTTTTTTTTCTCCCTTTTTCCTCCTATTCCCAGGAAATGTCTTCGATAATCAATGGAAGACCGGCCGACAATAAACCTACTGGTACATACTTTGTGGATATTAAAAAACATTTTAATAATTAATAATTTAAAGTTTTACTTTTAAAATTAACTTAATTAGCATCATAATAAATAAATAAATAAAATAAAAAAGAAAACCCTGCGCGCTCAATGTATCGGCTGGTTGCCAAGAACACGTCGAAACTTGAAAGCAACGCGAGAATATTGACTTTCGTTTTTTTTTTTTTTTTTTTTTGAAAATTGGAAGATTAACTTTGTTTTTCACTACTACACAATTTCAACTAAGGAAGTGGAATTACGTGGGAAGGTATCTGTCTGTGAAAGTTCCGAGCAAGGGTCTCGACAGTAGACGCCCTAGACGTATAGCACCCAACAGCAAATTATCGACTTTTCGTTGAAATTTAATTAGAACCGCGCATCAGCATGTTTTGACACTTGCTGCTGTATGCCTCCTGTCCTCGAGCAAAATAAATAAACAGAAAATTTTTAAGCAACGACTTTAACTCGATGAATTAACTAAGACTTCATCAAACTTGAAAGCATTAAGCTACCGTGTCATCCAAATATCGATAATCCGAAGGTTTATGAATTGTGACTCTATTATATATATATATATATATATATATATATATATATATATAGTGAATTGATTCATTATTTAAATAAAAATTATGTACGGTAGATAACAAAATTTATATAATAGTGGAATTTTTGACTTTATTTCATCTCAAAAAAAAAAAAAGAAAAGAAAAATTTGATTTATATACTATATTGTAATTGATACATACAATTTTTTTTATAAAAAATATAATTTATCTCTAAGATTAGTTACTAAGTATAAATTCTCATTAATTTAATAATTTTCCCACGTCGGTGACTTAATCAAGGCTAGGGTTAACCTCTGCCACGTTAACCTTATTTTTTTCTTTTTAAAAAAAGACAAGAAAAACACACAGACATGATAAACACTCACCAAGTTATCCGGAAAGAACATATATGAATAGGAGTACATGACTGGGTACTTTTTTTTTTTTTTTTAAATCATTTCATTTTCCCTCTACAACATAAGCTAACGTACGCTTAATCACTTTCCCGGAAATTTTACCGACTTTTCCCTCTCCAGTCTCCCCATTAAATTCCCTCTCCAGTCACCGCATTAAATAAAATAATAATAATAATAATAAACGGTGCCGGTGGCTATTACTGTTCCCGAGTTCACATCGTCACTTAAATAAAACTTCTTTTTGAGTGTTGGAAACTTGTTTTGGACAACTGTTTATGCCAATGGGATGAGAAGGGCTAGATTGAATCGAAGGAAGGCACTGCTTGTTTAATTTGGGTGTCCGTAAAAAAAAGAAAAAAAAAAGGGAGCTGAATAAATAAAAAATAATAAAAATAAAAAGGCATTTTTGTCTTTTTGTCATTCTGTAGGCTACGTCGAGGTCTCAAATACTAATATAGGAGGCGCCCCCTGGCGGAGCTGGAAGAGACTGACAGGGCTCCCTCGAGACCTAAAGCGATTAGCGCCAAGACTTTTCCTGACGTGGTAATGCTTCATTCATTAGCAGCAGATCGTGCCTATTTTTTATTAGGAGGTTCGCTGCACTTCAGGTTTCATTCACGGTAATTGAAACTACTAAATATTTTAATATCACTAGCACTAAACATTTGCAAAAGTTACTAAACGTTATCAAAAGAATTATTATTTTGTATCTGGAAAAAAATAAATATTATTAGTTTTCTTCTCTTAAAAAAATATTAATCGATCTATTTATAATTTTCTATCAATTGAATTAATTAATTTTTTAATTAAAAATAATAAAAAATATAAGTTATTGAAAGAATTTTTAATATGTAAATATATATATAGTATAATGGTGTAACGACTAACCTCTCAACAAAGAGAGAATTCAACGGATGTAAAAGTGAAAGACAGCATCATAATATATTAATTTTGAAAATTTTACCGATTGTTTTAGATACATACAATCGAGATACAATAGTAACTCAATTTGCATTTATAGAATTTTTTGAATTCTAAAACCTTGGTGCTAAAAACTATTAGTTATTTTAATTTTAACTAAATTATCATATACATAAAATATAATATAAAAATAATAAAATATTATATATTTTTACTTGTGATAATTAACGACTGAAAAAATAGAAATAATAACAATATAAAATATTATAATTTGTAGCTTTCGTAACTTTTATACGGAAACTCTAAAAAATATTAGTCATCTGATTCTTTAACAAGTCGGTCCCCTCTGTTTTATATATTAATGTTTAATAATATAATAAAAAAAGAAAAATAGACTTAAAATAAGTCGTACTGTACTTAATTTCAATCCCAGAATAAATCATATATTGTTCTTGAGCCATGGACTGAAAGTCGTTGGCCCAGCCCAAGCCTAACCTGGCTCGGCACAATTCGACGCTGCCAATGTTCCATATGTTATTACTTAAAGCCATTAGACTAAGTTGCATACTTTTACATAAAATTATTAATAGGCTAAGTTCTATATGTTATTTTTAATTTCCTTTTTTTTAATGAAATTATTTGATTTCCAAATTTCTAGAGCTTACACTGATATATATCTTTTAAGACCTACTTAATTTAAGATTTATGACACAATTATAACTATTTATTATTTTTTCTTGTTAATTTTTAGTAACTAAGATTTATTTTATTTTAATTTTTAGCCTAACGGCTTCAGATGCTAAATGTATAATATATAATAAATAATTATAGAAATTTGGTTGAATATAAAGTTATTGAAACATAATAATAAATTATTTTATGGTAAATAATTAAAATATTAATTATTTTAATTTTAATTAAATTATTATATAAATTAAATATAATATAAAAAATAAGAAAATATTATATATTTTTACTTGTGATAATTAACAACTGAAAAAATATAATTGATAAGATTAAAAAATATCGCAATCTGTAACTCTAGAAAATAATAGTCATATGAACTACCTCGAAGTTGCCTTGTGTCCGGTAAAAAATAATTGTGAACGTGTACCTGCGCTGCCACGTGGGATAGTTACCAAGCTAATAGTAATGTAACGAGCCAATAAAATTTGCTGGCATTGACGATGTGCCAAGATGTTATTGGTGTGGAGTCATGGCGGACGAAGCGCATACACCAAAATTAAAAACTACTCGGATACATCAACAAAATCATACCACGTTGCTGATGTGTCAAAGTATTATTGGCTTGGTGCACGATCTTACATGGTAAGCTAATTGCAGTTAAAAGTTGTTCAAAACTGACAAATTTATATTGACTCTTATAGAATTTTTATTATGTTATCTTAATAATTATATAAGAAAAAAATTTAATAAAATAAACTATAAATTGAATATATTAACTGATATTTAATTTAATCTATACATTTTTTAATTTTATTTTATTTTAATAATTTTTTTATATTTATATTTTAAAATTTAAAAATAATTTATTTATATATATTAAAATATTAATATTAATATAAATATATATAAATTTTATAAATATTCTAAATTAATATAATGAGATTTTTAAAATATATTTTTTAAAAAAATAAAAAAAGATATTGCAGCAATAATGATACATCATTAAATTTTAATGTCATAATATTAAAAATTTCTTATTTTTATTTGACACATAAAAAAATTTTATTGTCTAAGTTTCAAAATTTTTGAGTCAAAGTGGCGTGAAGAGATTAACATATTGACTGTTTGTTTCCCTTTGGTCAATTACACCCCATGTGTCCGGGTGCCGTCTAGTTTGAGAGAGGGAAGAGATTTCAACCGACTTTTCCTTTTTTTTGTCGCTTTTTTGTTGCCTACAGAAATTTCAAAGGAGAGTTTGGAATCACTCGCGATCTATTCTTACGAGAATGACAAAGATGTGAGCTGGCTCTTTTGTCTTGTTCTCCTCTTTCCCCCTAGCTTGTCTTGTTCTCCGAAGCTGCATTCTAGCATTTAATACTTGCGCGAGTGACTTTTGAATTCGATGAAGAGATTAGAAAATTGACTTCAACTGCAGACCTATTCCAAGAACCATTTGCAGAACAGTCTTCTACTGGCCCCTCCCAGCGCTCGAACTCAAGTTGAGACCTTGAATTCCAATTTCCCTCTCATTTGAGAACGCCAAAGTTGATCCGAAGTCAGCTCTCCTTCAGTAGGGCAAAAAACACCAGACATATACGACGGAACCACTCGAGCTGAGAGCTTGAATGATGATTTGACATGTATTTTTTGCAGTTAATTCCAATTTTCCTCTCATTCGAATTCCTGTTCTATCTCGCCTCCTTTCACTAAAATGCGTTTAGGTGTCCTCGATAAAAATGGAATTTATGGACTTGATTAAATTATATATATATATATATATATATATATATATATTTATCTAATAATTAACGTGTGTTAAATGTAATAAAATTTTACTCAAAATTGTCATTATTCAAATGATATATATTTTAAAAGAATTATCAATTTTTTTAATTTTAATTTATATGTATAATAAATAACATATTGGTGAGGCATTTTTATTGAAAAAATATATATATGACCGATTAAATATCCACATCGGACAACTAGAAGTTAAGAGTCCAAGAGCCAGAAAAACTATTGTTTAAATCAAAATGTAGATACAGATGAATCTAATTATTGTTAATTGCTTTGGACATAGAGACACGCATTGTCCAATATCCATGTCCAAATGAGACGGAGAATGGACAGTGTACCTAATATGGTTCTCCCAAGAGGGTCCCAGTTCTTTTATTGTTGTCACAGGGATGGGGTCCAAATGCCTTACTGGATGCCTAACCATATTGGCCACCAGCCCATTTTGCTTTAATAATTTTATTTTTTAATTAAAACATTTATTATACCATAATTTATACAATAAAAATATATATATATTTTACTTTTATAAAACTTACATTATTTTTTTAAAATTTAATTTTTTTTTAAAAAATCTAAATTATTAAACTAATAAAATATTAAAATACAATTATTTATAATATTTTTATTATATGATATTCATTTTATTACAATTTTTTATTTTTCTTTATTTGGTTTTTTTAAAAATTTTTGTCCAGAAAATAAAATAATAAAAATTATACATTCTAATTATAAGAAAAACAAATTCTTTCAGTATAAGTTGAATCTTATTAAATATTTCAACAAAAAATTTAAATTTAAAACTTTTAATATAATAGTAAAGAATTTTTTTATTGTTAAATCACAATATTCAATAATTTTTAATTTTATTTGTAAATTTGTAAAAATTAAACGTGAAACCTTATACTTAAAATAATAAATTTAACTAAATTTTTTGTTAACCTTAGACTTATCCCCTTGAAAGGTTTTTTTTTTCAAAATGCATTACCGGTGACCTCCACATCATTGATCTCTATCGACTAATCACTATTCTTAATATCTTTTTCTATCATAGAGATATTATTAAAAAGTTCATATATAATTTTTGAAGAGAATGTATGTTTGTTCTTATTAATAATTTTCTTGAACTAATATAAGGCTATCTCAATATTTTTTAATTAATACAATTACAATTTTACATCCAAATTAAAATCTTTTCCTTTTAACAATTTAACATTATATTTTTTTTAATTAATGTATAAATTTTTATAATTAATAATAATAAATAGAGTACTTACACTTAGATTGAAAGATTCACGAAAAATTATTTCCTTGCAATTTATTATGAAGATTCAAGTCTTAATCGACAAATTGAGGAGTACAGCCAATATATATCATCTAAACTAACTTTGGGAGTTTCGGTTGATGTATTGCAACAAGCACTCCTAGACTTCATTGTTGATGTTTCTTCCTCACAAATGCCTACTGTACTCAAACTAGCATGAGATTTTAACAAAAGGCTTGGCCATTTTGGTGAATTTGCATATTAGAGGAGTTGGGGTCCTTGAAAAGGCATGGCATGGCATGCTAGGATTTAATAGGTACAATACAGCAGGAAAACAGTCCCTCAGAAGTGTCTCGTTCAAATTTTAGCGAGGAAAAGTTGGCACAGACACAGAGACAGAGAGAGAAAGCGAGATGGAATCAAAATGATTCATTCCTATCCTTACCCGCCAATGGACCCACAAGAAATCCCTCGACATTAAGGGCAGCCAATTGGAACACGGTGGTCAGGATGAACTTTGCAAATCCAACCAATAAGAAGAGACCAGATAAGGCCTTGTTGTGGACCCAAAAGTGCATTCTCCCTCTCTGTTTTTGTTTTTTTCTTTTTTTTTTGGATAAAAAAACGCAAAGAAAAGGGAAAGAAAGTTTTAAAAATTTTCAGTAATGATTTCGCTATGACAGTCCATTGATTTAGTCATTGAATTGCCATCTGAATCTAACAAAGCTTGTTATATAACCTCGCTCGTCAATGTAGAAGCTCATGCGCACACACAATAAAAAGAAAATGTCGGACTTTTAAGTTGCACAAAAATTGTGCCCAAAACCTTTCAATTTAGTGCTTGCATGTATACAATATTTTTGGGGCATTACATAACAAAGAATGCTTCCTCGAAATCGAATAGGTAAGATTTTAGGAAGTTTTAAAGTTTTGAAGATTTTTATAATTGAATTTTAAATTTTTTAAAATTTTTAAATAATTTAAACTATTAATTTTTATTTTATATAATTTTTTAAATAAAATTTAGTTAAATTGTTATAAATATAATTTAATTTTATATTTTTTTAAATACATCTATATTATATATATATATATATATTGTTAAAATTTTCTTGTAAAATTTTTAAATTCTTTTTCTATGGACTAGGGAAAATAAAAAACCTTAAGATTTATGTCTTTTTATATATCAATATAAAAAATTAGGTAAAATATAGATGCAAATGGATTTTTAAAACGTATTTTAGATATTTTTATATAATTCTTATTAAATTAAATTAAATATTTAAATATTTGATTGATTTGTAATAAAAAATTAATATATAGTAAAAAATAAAAATTTATAATTAATTTAAAAATTTAAAAAGATTTAAAATATAATTATAAAAATTATTAAAAATTTAGAACTTCTTAAAATTTTGTCTCTCAAAATAAAGCCCATGCATAAATTATGGCAAACAATTAATTGGTCTAAACCCGTCTCATTCTCAATTTTCCTATTCTTTTTTCTCATATTCCACGAAAAAGTCTTCAATTTAATCAACGGAAGACCGGCCGACAATAAACCTAGTGGTACACTCTTTGTGGATATTAAAAAATATCTTAATAATTAAAAATTTAAATTTTTACCCTCAAAATTAACTTAATTAACCTCATAATATATATATAAAATAAAAAACAGAAGAAAACACCGCTCGCTCTATTTATCGATTGGTTGCCAAGAATACGTTGAAACTTGAAAACCTCGCGAGAATATTGACTTTATTGTTTTTTTTGGAAAATTGGAAGATTAATTTTGTTTTTCACTACTACGCCATTTCAACTAAAGCAGTGGAATTGCATGGGAAGGCGGATGTTTGTGA
>CM034051.1:5749989-5775695 GCA_019804595.1 Bruguiera parviflora
TTTGTTTGAAAATAAAATCATATTCATCCTCGGCTGTTTTAAAAAAAAGAGCTAATTCACGTTTGAGGTAAAAAAAGTTGTTAATAATACTTGAGGTCTGAAAAAATGCATTGGGAACATTTTTTTGAGAGAAGATTATTATGCATAAAGATCATTATTTATGAATAAAGTTATAATGCATTATGCATATTATACTGTAATAAGTAATTAAATTATTTTAATTTTTGAGTGATAGTATCATAATATGCATTCAAATATCACCTGCATCTACAAGTCGTTTGTTTGACTTCAGCTCCTTTGATTATGGTTTTGTATCCTGTTATATCAAAACGTAGGTCTTGACTTGATAAAAAACGAGGAAGTCCAAACGATATTGGGGATATCAACATCAATGCAGGCTGATTTTCTGATTGATGTCGGAGAGAAAGCTCAAGTACCCATTGTGTCATTTTTTGCAACGAGTCCTTCCCTTACTACCTCCCGGCGTCCGTATTTCTTTCGAGCAACACAAAATGATGCCACTCAAGTGCATGCCATAAGTGCCATAATCCAGGCCTTTGGATGGAAAGAAGCTGTGCCTGTCTACGTCGACAATGAATATGGCGAGGGATTCATACCTTACTTGACTGATGCTCTGCAGGCAGTTGATGTTCGTGTCCCAAATCGGAGTGCCATTTCTCCGGTAGCCACCGATGATCAAATCGTTGAAGAGCTTTACAAACTGATGACCATGCAGACTAGAGTCTTCGTCGTTCATATGTCTTTCCATCTTGGGTCTCGTCTTTTTACCAAGGCAAAGAAGATTGGAATGATGGGTTCCGGCTATGCTTGGATCATGACTGATGGCATGACTAATTTCATGAGTACGCACAATACTTCAATCATTGATTCAATGCAAGGGGTGTTGGGTGTCCGTCCTTATGTTCCAAATACAGGAGAACTAGAGAGCTTTCGGGTTAGATGGAAAAGGAGATTCCTTAAAGATAATCAGGATATCCTTAATGCTGATATGAATGTTTATGGACTTTGGGCATATGATGCTGCGGTGGCATTGGCCATGGCAATTGAAGAAGCTGGGACTACAAATCTTAGCTTCCAAATGCCAAGCAATTTGTCTAACAATGCAACAGACTTGGAAACAATTGGGGTCTCTAGAAATGGTCCAAACCTCATTCAGGCATTATTAAACACTAGTTTCACAGGTCTCTCAGGAAATTTCAGTTTTGTTGGTGGGCAACTACAATCTTCAGCTTTCCAAATAGTTAATGTGAATGGCCAAGGGACCAGAGGGATTGGATTTTGGACAGCAGAAAACAGACTTGCCAAAACGTTGAGCTCACCTATGACAAGTACTAGTACATGTTCTAGTACATGTCTCTCACCCGTTATATGGCCAGGGGATACAACTTCTATTCCAAGGGGTTGGGACAATCCAACCAACAAGAAGAAGTTGAAAGTGGGAGTGCCATATAAGGGTGGGTCCACAGATTTCGTGAAGGTCACCAAAGATCCTACCACTAATGCTAGAATTGCTACAGGTTATTGCATCGATGTTTTTGAGGCTGTAGTTGAATCCTTACCTTATGCTTTGCCTTTTGACTACGTTTCTTTTGACGCCAATTCTGCAAATTATGATGATTTGGTCCATCAAGTCTATATAGGGGTAATTCTCTTTATATTATTTTTTCTATCAAAATAAGTTCATTGTTTTCTTTTGTTAACAGGAATTTATATGTTTTGTTGTGGCAATTGACAACAGAAATTCGACATGGTGGCAGCAGACGTGACAATTAGAGCCAACAGGTCCTTGTATGTTGACTTTACTTTGCCATACACAGAATCTGGGGTATCAATGATTGTGCCAGTCAAAGACAAAAGCAAGAATGCATGGGTTTTCTTAAAGCCATTGACATGGGAATTGTGGTTGACAAGCCTTTGTTGCTTTATTTTTATAGGTTTCTGTGTATGGGTTCTTGAACACAGAATCAATGAAGATTTTCGCGGACCTCCTGCCCATCAAGTTGGCACTAGTTTCTGGTTTTCCTTCTCCATCATGGTTTTTGCGCATCGTAAGTACAATTCAGTGATCAATGTGAGCAAATTTTTTTGAATTTTCATGTATACCTATGATTCACTAGCGCTTTTTGCATTTTTGCTTAAACCATGATTGCAGAGGAGAGATTGGTTAGCAACTTGGCCAGATTTGTCTTGGTCATTTGGTGTTTCGTTATTTTCATTCTTGCACAAAGTTATACGGCTAGCTTGACGAGTCTTCTAACAGTACAGCGGCTACGCCCTACTGTAACTGATGTAAAGTATTTGATAAAAAACAAGGAGTTTGTGGGATACACGAAGGGATCCTTTGTTTCGGGGATCTTGAAAGGCTTGGGTTTCGATGAATCCAGGCTTATATCTTATAATTCAACTGAGCACTGCAACGAGCTTTTTGACAAAGGAAGTGGCAATGGTGGTATAGCAGCTGCTTTCGATGAAGTACCTTTCATAAAGCTGTTTCTAGCACAGTATTGCTCCAAGTATACTATATTGGAACCTACTTTTAGAACAGCTGGCTACGGTTTTGTGAGTTCTGTACATAAAATTTTCATCTTTCTGTCTGTTAACTGTCATAAACTTGATGGTTGTGCTATCTTTCCTTCTCTCATATGGGTTTTTGTTTTGACTTGAAGGTCGTGCCTAGGGGTTCTTCTCTAGGACCCGATATCTCAAGGGCGATTCTAAAGGTGATGGAGGGAGATAAAATGAAGGAAATCGAGAATTTTTGGTTTGGCAATCAGACCCACTGTTCCAACCCGAGCACTTTGGTCACTTCAAACAGCCTTGGTCTCGACAGCTTTTGGGCTCTATTCTTGATTGTTGGAGTAACTTCAGTTTTAGCTCTCTTGATATCCATGGCTACATTTGTTTATAAGCACCAGAGTGAGTTGGTGCCCTCCGATTTGGGACCTTCAATCTGGCAAACGGTTTGTAATTTGTTTAGGAGGTTTGATCAAAAGGACTTGAGTTCACATACCTTTAGAAGAACTGAAGCTAATGGAAGTGTAAATGGCATTAATGCTATTCCCTTTATGGTGGGTGCAACAAGTCCAACGGAGTATTCAGTCCACACAGAATTTCCACTAGAGCAAGGGAGGCCATCTTCCGAGTATGGTGATACTAATTCAAATAGGCAATCACCTCAAAATCAAGTGGCTTTCAATATTGAGTTCACCAGTCCACCTGTAGAACGACCTGCCGCAGCTGAAACAACCCATTAACCAATAGTTAGTGAACCAGTCCACGTTATTGATTCTAAATCTTAACGTTGATTGTATGCCATTTGTAACACCATTACCCTTAGATTTGTACTATTTATGTAAAATTGTCATCATAATTTGTAAAGTATTTCTAAAAAGAAATCTGAAACCCCTGATTCTCCCATATTGGGATCTTCCTGCCACCACCTCAAGAACGGAATAGGGAGATCCTCCATTTTCCTCTTTAGTCAAAATAAAGCTAACTAGTACCTTCAATTGGAGTAGATTCTGTGAAAAAGCTTAATAAATCTTAGATATATTCTTCTTTCTCATTAGCAATCAAAGTTTCCCTCCCTTGCGACTCTCGTCTTCCTTTTTGCATCTTTTGAATGTCCTTGTTTCTTGGCACATCAAGGCAGTTTACATGTTGCTACGGTTGGAATTTATCCTTCTAAACCAAACACATTCCCGGCTCGGCTAGGCCTAGATTTGTAAGTTGCCGAGCCCTTTGCACTTTGCGGGTTGATAAAGTTGTTTCTCAGCTCTTTCTGCTGGTTGTGTAGGTTGTATAATGGCTTTATTATTACCTTTTGATAAGTCAATGCTTTGTTAATTTAATGGTTTCATGCTTTTGAAGGAAAAGGTAATCTATCTGCAATCCAGTACATAAATTGTCTCAACTATCTACATATGAAACTTTAGCGTTGGAAATTTGCCATTTACAGGAGCCTTCTTGTGCCTTTGGTTCCAAGTCATAACATTTACATAGAATCTATGAATTCCCCAATTCTAGAAAAATTGTATTTAAGATCAAAAGGTCAAAGAAAAAGAGAAAATAAAGAAAGAGGAAAAAAAAAATATTGACTTATATTTATATTATGACACCAATGGCTACTTAGCTCATATATTAAGCTTAACAACACCATTACCTTGACATTGTTATCTTCTTCATTTAGCAATATAAATAATTAAGACTAAATAAGATAAGAAAAAAGAGCATGTATAATAATTTATAATAATTTATTTTAAATTAAAAATTTATTCATTTCTTAAAATCTATCTTCTAAGAATTTAATTTTATTATTATTTTTTTTTTTTACAAAGTGAAGAAAACTCTTTATATTAAATTACCTTGACATAAATCATAACAAAATTTTCACAAGAGTCAATAATTTTTTACAATTTAAAAACTTACATTTTATTATATTTTACTATAACACACTTGCTATTGATATGATAATAACTTAAATACTCTTCCTTTTTTCATAATCTTAATATTTTAATCTAAAGTTTTTTCTCTTTCTTTAGCATTTTCTTCTTTGATTTATCACTACATTTAATATAAAGTCTCAAGTATATCTCTATGTTTTTATACTCTTTTTCTGCTCTTTCCACACTCTACTAAAAAATTATACAACCTTTTTATAGATAAATATAACAAATTAGTTGTTTAAAATTAATTTTTTTTATAAAGAAAATTTTATTTCCAAAGTAGGAAACTTTCTCTTTGAGGTATCAGTCAATTGTAGTACCTCGATCAATTGATTGACCAAAAATTTCTATAACTTTTTTAGGCTTATGTACTTTCAACTTTTTTCGTCTCATCAATTAATTGTAATAGATGGTTAAGTTAGCTAACATCTTTATAACTTCTATAACTTCGAAACTTTCAACTTTTAAACTTCCTCTTATCAACAGCAGCCATTGGTTAAGTCTACTAATTTAAAATCTCTATAACTTTTCTTTACTTCTTTGGTATTAGGTCAACCAACTTAAATTTTTTGTTTCTTTTTCCAACTTCTTTATTGCCCAATCGATTGTATGCACTATTATGGTCAATCAACATAAATTCTTTGTTTCTTTTATTTGCAACTTCTTTAATGTCTGATTAAAAAGGTATTAATTTGATCAACCATCCCAAATTCCCCTTTTCTTTTTGATTTTCTTCTTTTATTTGCTAACTAATTGGTTAATACCATAAGATGACCAATTCCAATTCTTTGTTCCTTTTCTTTGTTTGGTCAGTGCCACAGGTTGACCTATCCTAAGTTTCTATCAATTTTGAGTCTTTATGATTATTTCTATCTTTCATCAAAATCACTCTAGATCTCATTTAATAACTTTTTATAAATAGGTATTTGATAAAAAAAACAAGATCTTTGTATCATTATTAGCTCAAATCAAATCTAAATTTTAAAGATCTTTTCATAATAGACATAAATCAAATAAATAATGTTGAAATAAAGATAATACTTACTTGACAAGTAATCATATCAATCAAATATAAAGAAAATATCAAAGTATAAAGTAATAAAGTACGATTTCACTAATCTTAGTAATCTCCCCATTAATCATAATAATTTTAACTATTCTTAACATCTCTTGAAATTCAACAATCTCTCACTTTTTGTTGATGACAACCATAATTAATTGATAGGTAATAAAATGAGTGAAAAACAGACAATAACTCCCTCTGAATGTGTACTCTCCCCCTTGTTAATGCAATCAAAGTAATAAGACAATGATTAATAGAATAAGACTTAGTATCAATGATCATTCAAGTAAGATGAGACATAGTATTAAAGCAAATATTAAATAATCATAGATGATGAGGCAAACAATAAAGATAAGTAGCAAAGTAACAAATTAATGATAAAATTATTTAGAAATAAAAAAGGTTTAAAGGTTTGATAAGAGGGTGAATAGGTGAAATTAAATTAAAGGTTAAAGAGTTAAGGTTAAGCATTGGATCCAATTTTCATCAATCATTCATCTCTTCAATCTTCTTTTCCTTTTAGCATCATTAAAATGAATTAGAGTAACCTCAAGAGTTAAGAACTTAAGCATCTCTCTCCCCTTTTACTATTTCCTCTTCTTAGAACCTTTTTCATATACCTTCTTTCGTAAGTAATCTAAGAATAGATGTTAAGGTCTCTTTTGTTTCCTTTATACAATCTTAAAACTCAATTGGAATCTTAACTACATCATCATTGCCTAATCCATAACTAGTGGATTGTAAATAAACCTACATCATATGCTTCCAACGCGTGTAATCAAAATCATTCAAGCTAGGAGGTTCCTTTATAAGATATCTTAAGTTGTTGATAAGGTGGATACAGATAATAGTGATAAAGATCTAAATGGCATTGGTGATGACATATATTTGATGGTGACTCTTGACTTTGGAGTGAAGGTTGCTGATGATGCTGTAAGAGAAAAAAGAATGATAATGGCATTGCGTGTCCTTATGGAAATAAAGGTTTATTTCTTCATACTCAGCTTCTTTTTCTTTAAAGATGATGCAAATTTAGGTCCCATAAATGATGGGATTGCAAAATTAATCCTTTTAGAGGTTGATTTCACTCGGATTTATGAATTTAGAATTTGGGTTTTGAAAAGGAAAATGGATTTTAGGAAGAGAGATTTTCAAAACTAAAATGGAAAATTATAGAGGCGATTTTAAACATAACATCAGTTAATTAGAGTAAGTTATAGGTTGACTACTTAAATTAGTTGACTTATACTTTTGGTCCTATTGACCAATCTTATTTAGATAAAAAAAAATAATTTTTACATTTCAGGTATAATATGTCTAAACAATTATACAACACATATATAATCATGTCATACAATATATAAAAATATATAAAATCACAACAATCATATAATTGAGAGATCATTTTAACTCAATTATACCTAATTTCTTTTTAATGGTCACGAATCTATTCTCACTTAAAGGTTTGGTAAAAATATCAAATAGTTAGTCTCTAGTATTCACAAACTCTAGAAACACATCTTCCTTGTCCAATATGTTATTTATCTTATTTTTATATTTATAATTGTCGTTTCCATCATAATTTTAATTATACATACTTATAAAAATTTAAACCTAACTTATTCATTTTTAACTTAGATGAGAGATAATATGGCTCTTTTGTGAAACTTATGGTTTTTGCCTAAGACAATCTTAAAATCCTTTATGCAAACTAATAACTCTTATTTAAGTCTTAAATGGCAAGAGAGAAAGCTCTTTAGGGACCTTTGGCTTAATTTAAATCCATCAAACTACATAATTATTGTTATAACAATATAAAATCATCCATTTATTAGATCCATCCTTTGTAGGATAGGAAGCTTAGTTTTACCCACCAAATCATGACATCATGCATACCTTTTAACTCTACTATATTACTTATTATTCTTACCTTATATTTATTTTTCCGGTACTAAGACATTTCCTTTTTGTTTTGTTTTGTCATTCTTATATTATCTTATATCATTCATTTTAGATATCATCCACCTTTTAAAATATTAGTTACTATTTCAAAGTACATACCTAGTTAATATAATTATCATTGAATATATCAATAATTATGTCAAGGTATGCTTGGAAGACCTTTAAGGATAGGTAAGAGACTACATTTCTTTAAGACTTGTGAAGATCTTTAAGGACTTTAACCTAAAGAAAACAAAATTTCTTATCCTTAAATAAATATAAGACATTTAAAGCTCCAATAAGAGATATGTGTTTTAAAAAATTTATAACAATATTAGATACCTATTTGACATCTAGATCTAACTAGTGATACTAAAGGCAACCATGCATTTTTGGGACCTAACCAATAGATGATTCATTTTCTCAAATGCAAATATGGTCCCTTTGATTAAAAAAATTGAAAATCTAATAAACTTGCCAAACACTTTGGATTAAGATGTGTAATCTTTAACCCCTCACACCAACCATGTAAATAAATTATCAAAGATGATTAATTAAAAAAAAAGTGAAATCCACATCATAACCAAGGGGTAATGTTAAGAGAAATGCATTCTAACTGAGCATATTATTAAACATATGATGAAGAATCTTAAGGTAGAATTCACCCTTATGACCTTATTCATTTATGAGTTGATATTGTTCCCTAAAGTCATTAGGCATGCTTTTAAATGTGTTATTGAGTTGTTCAATTAGGTAAGGAAAAATGGGATCAATCTAGTTCTAACCATGATTGCCAAAATAATCTTGTCCTTAAATTCTTGCCAAACTTCAGGAAAAAGGTTGTTCAAAGGCAATTTAATTTTACTATATGTTTGGCTTTTAAGCCACATAGACATGCCTCTCTATCAGTTCACCTAATCTTATATGTCGTAAGGATAAGCTCTCATAGAAAGAATTTAACAAAATTAAGTGGTCTCACATGATAGAAATTTCGGAATGGATAATTTATTTTCAAAAGCGAGATTTTTAATTGCAAGTAAAATGACTAAGAGGGGACCTGGTCTTGTATGAGTGTAAAGAATAACTATAGGTTCCATTTACCAAGATCATGAGAGTAATCACAAATACTCTTACAATAGCCATTAGGTAAACAAGATCAAAAAGTTTATGCCATTTACCAAAAGGATGGAAGACATTTGCTTCAATTATAGTAGCCCTAGCACTCAAGAACTTATTTGGCTTATCATACAAACATGAGATCTTGTTATAAAGACCACTTATGCCCAATCTTATCCTCTATTAACATAAAATGAATTGTAGCATGGAACTCAAGATCGTAGAATTTACATTCTCAAGAAGTTAGTAAGTTGTGCCATCTTTAAAGGAAAGGTAAAAATTAAGGATATTTAAACGTTGCAGTCATTGAGGTCAAATGAACCCAATTTTATAATACTGAAAGAAATTACTGCATCATGCCAAGACTGACCACACTCTCCAAGAGACCCAAACTAGACTTTTTTTTTTTTTTTATCAATCAGTTTCTTTAGGAATTAGATATTTCTCAAAAAAAAAAAAAAAACAAATGAATTAACTTCTCAACTCTTGAAAGCAAACTAGACACTCTAACATGTGAGAGCAATAGAATTGGATCAAAGTTAGTGGTAGAATATCCTTTAACTTACATTAAATTAGAATAAAACTCTTCAGTAACAAAATACTCGCTTACAAGAATAAGTAGATGGTGTAAATGCTCTACACTTTATGGAGTAAGAAATTTAATTCATGCAAACAAATTTATTTACATAAGAAAATTAAAATATGATTTAACAAGTCAACTCACTTAGGAAAATTAAAATCTAGTATAGTGGGTAAACTTATTTACCTAGAAGAATAGAATCTGGCATAATAGGTAAGCTCACTCTCTTAGGGAAATCAAGACTTGGTATCGAATTTAGTAGCTTGAGATGCTTGAATTCAAGAATTGACTATTTAGTTTCAACAATTGATGAACTTTCATTGTGGGCTATAAGTCTAAATATCATAATAGATTATAGGGCCAACAGGCAGAGCTAAAGGAATTGCAAATAAGGCTAAAGAATTGCAGGTTAAAATCCCATGATTGTAACCATTGGACAAACTCCTAAACCATTTTCTTGAAGATACTTTTACGTGTTATGGGTTCATTGTTTGTTTTATATAAAAATATAAGTTATAAATTATTATTATGTACGGTTAATCCCTTTCTAATCTTTTAAATTGTAAATTTTAGTGAAAAAAGATATTCCTCAACTTGTTATTAACCCAATTTAAAAGTGTTTTTTTACTTTTGATCTTGTAGCATAAAAAAGGATCAAGTATATTTGTCCTTTAACATGTTATGATTTGTTAAGATAATTGTTATTATATAAAGTGAACAATGTCTATATGTATATCATATTTTATTCAACATTTTACATTATTGTTTGAACATGTATATTCAAAATATTATAATTAAACTTTGATTCAAATGGATAATTACAATGCACAAGTTGCCTGCACAATGATAATTGAAGTGCCTACCAATGGGTTTTTTAAAGGGATGGTCATTACTAATTATATTTATAACAAAATTTATTTCACCTAAATCATTAAAAACATGTCCATTTTTCTGATAGGACTTAACGATCATAGTAGGTGGCATGGGACTAAATGACACACTACTTGCGAGTGTGGATATTTGGGAATATCTTTCAATACGGTTAAAATATTTGTTAAAAGTATTATGGAAATACTTTGCTCGGTGTTGTTAGGGGTGACGTATGTAGGGGTGAATGTGCTGCATGGATTCCTTTATTGTTTCAGGGCTTTATTGCAACGAAATATGGTCAAAGATTATTGACAGATTGTATCCTAAAGGAACAGTAATGGTCTTCACAATTCACCTGGAAAAGCACTGCATGTATTTACTATCAAAGTTATTGCTAGAACATAGATAATACAGTTTTTGTATTCATTTCTGTGAAACTGAGAAGAAAAAGGAAAAAGAATTGGTAAAAGTTTTCGTAGTTTCTCATTTCATTGCAACTTGTTATGTTATATAAATATAATGTACACCCTCAAATTTTATAATTTTAGTCTCAATTTACTTAATTATTAAATATAAATATATACTAACATATATATATATATATAAGACAGTCAAAATTTTAATTACCAAATATTCATCCTAATAATTTCTCTTCTAGGGCTTCCCTAGCCATTTGTTTTTGAAATTGTTTATGAGGCATCCAGGCATTCCTCATCGCGGTGTCTGTCAGTACATTATAATATGAAACAAGTGCGCAATCTTGCATCAGAACCAGAAAATCAGCTTATGAATGCAAGACTACATTGTCATGCATTAATAAAATTTGTGATGCCTAGCTTCTCTTCCTAGTTCACCTATCCTTGATTTTACATTTATCATTTATTACAACAATTTTTCTGGCCTAATGGAATGAACAGTATGGCGTAAACGTAAAGCACCAAGAGTATTTCGCTGATAGCCCATCGACTGGGATGGACCCTACTTCAAGGGATGAATGATGTGGGGCGGTCCTCTTTAACAAGTCGGTACCTCCGTTTTGTATATTCTTTTAAGTTTCTCAGATGTTTTCATGTCATTATTGCGGACAGCTCGACTGTTATCCTGTCGTGCGATTGAAGGGATCTGTAGCGTTTACAGGATAAAATGGTTTGTTATGCAATAATTGCATATTGGCCCTCGATGGTCAGATATTTATCAATCCGCTGTGATCTGAAGATTTCAAAGGAAAATATCAAATCATGCTACCCACTCCGATACGGGATTTTGTTTGTCAGAAAAGATAGCTGGTAATACTTATCGAGTGACATGAAAAATAAAAAAAAAATGTAGACTAATCACATATCTCCTATTGTTACAGATAATTGACGTTATAAGTAAAAGAAAATTTACTGTATTACCCTTTTGTGCCTACATATATATCTTGATAGATGTTGTTACATAGTGATTTTTTTTTTTTAATTATGTCAATTAAAAAATCCATAACATGAAGTATGAATTATTTATACGTTTGAATTTGTGTTTTCTTTGTCTTCTTTTTCATTTTTTTTTCTTTTGGACTTATGTATATTTTATTAAATGATTAAAAGGAATATTTGAATATTGACCTCAATTATTAAAGTTTTCTTTATCTGCTTTGGGTGCAAAACATTTTTAGGAGAATTGGATCTACCTCGAAATTGTCCAGTGTCTAGTAAATAAAATCGTGAATGCGTACTTGCTCTGCCATGTAGGATCGTTACGAAGTTAAAGTAATGTAACTGAGTCAATAAAATTTGCTGGCATTGACGATGTACCAAGATGTTATTGGCGTGGAATGATGGAGGACGAAGCGCATACACCAAAATTAAAAACTACTCCGATACATCAACAAAATCACACCATGTTGCGGATGTGTCAAAGTATTATTGGCTTGGTGCACGATCATAGTAAGCCAATTGCAGTTAAAAGTTGTTCAAAACTGACAAAGTTATCTTGAATCTTATAGAATTTTTATTATGTTATCCTTATGGTTACATAATACAAAAATTTGATAGATATGGAAACTATGCATAGTAATTTGAGATTTGATTCGACGCGTGGATTTTATAATTCAATTTTATTTAATAACTTTTTATATCTGTAGTTTTGGGTGTGTCAATTTTCTATTTCTGTGTATTGAAGTTTTAATTTTATATAATGCAGATGTATAAGTTCTACAAATCTTTTAAATCAAAGTGATAAGATTATGAGAGAATTCATCTTCTTTTTATTTTTAATTTTTTGTTTAAGGAAGGAAGGAAAAAAAAAAAAAAAACAGAGAGACAGCAGCAGTTGATTCTTTAGATACGGTATTTCTTACTTGTTTAATACAACACGGCTGGTCAAATGAGAATGCAAACTTAGGCCATGAGAAAAATATTTAAAAAAGAATGTCAAGATTGTGAGGAGGAATACAAAATTTGCAATCCAGCCATTATTGGTGTTAGCTTCATTTCCTTCTGACGTTTTTCGTTTATACTACCGTAGCTCCTACGCACACGTTCGTCCCAAGTGATCGTGTCCCGAGCCTTCTAGTTTGAGAAAGGGAAGAGCTCTCAACCAACTTTTGATTTTTCTTTTTTCTTTTGACTTTTTTTTTTTTTTTGGTTGCCTGCGGAAATTTCAAAGGAGAGTTTGGAATCACTCACGATCTATTCTTACGAGAATGAGAAAAATGACAAATCTAACCACGAGATTATGAGCTAGCTATTTTGTCTTGTTTTCCTTTTTCCCCTTAGATGTTTCTCCGAAACTGCATCCTAATCTTCTTCACATTTAAGAACGCCAAGTTGTTCCCAAGTCAGCCCTCCTTCGGTAAGGCAAAAACACATTAAAAACGCTAAGCATCCTTTTCCAGATTGCAGCTCTGGAAATTTTACTTGCAACAATCGATGAAAGGTGGAATGTAATATAAATTTCATATGACTGTTGCTTTAGTAACGCTCATACATAAGCTCTAGAGAACATTAGTCATTTTAATTCTAATTGAATTGTCATATAAATTAAATGCAATAGAAAGAACAGCAGAATATTGTATACTTTTACCAGCGATCGTCAACTACTGAGGAAACGTAATTTATACCAACATAAAATATTAAACCATACTATATTTTTAAGAAAAATAAAATATACATGCGAATATATTTTTAAGATATTTTTTAATTATTTTTTATAATTTATATTAAACCATACTATTTATTTAACAGTTTGATTGATTTTTATATAAAATATAAATTTAAATATAATAAAAATTAAAAATTAATTTAAAAACTTAAAAATAAAATTTAAAATTTAATTACAAAAATTTAAAAATTTCTAAAAACTTGTCTCTCAAAATGAAACCCATCATTAATTATGCAAAAAAAATTATTTAGTCTAAACCTGTGTCATTCTCAATTTTCCTTTTTGTTTTTTTAACCCTTTTTCCTCCTATTCCACAGAAACTTCCTCAACCTTAGCGGTTTAATCAACGGAAGTCCGGCCGACGGTACACCTAGTGGTACATACTTTGCTGACTAAAAACCGTTCGTCCTACTCATTCAGAAATATTTTAATAATTAAGATTTAAAATTTTTATTTTTAAAATTAATTTAATTAACTTCATAATAAATAAATAAATAAATAACACCGTTCGTCCTATTTATCGATTGGTTGCCAAGAGCACGTTGCCATGTGAGAATATTGTCTTTTTGTTTTTTTTTTTTTCTTTCCGAGAACTGAAAGATTAATTTTGTTTTTCACTACTACACAATTTCAACTAAAGCAATGGAATTAACTTTTCTTAAGCAGTGGGATTACGAGGGAAGGATACATAACAGTTGACAATTGACACTTAGGCATATAGTACCTAACAAGAAATTATTGACGTTTCGTTGAAATTTAATTAGAACCGCACATCAGCACGTTTTGACACTTGCTGTTGTATGCCTCCTGTCCTCGAGCAAAATAAATAAAAAGAAAAATTTTAAGCGACGACTTTGACTAGATGAATTAACCACGACTTTATCAAATTTGAAAGCATTAAGGCTACAGTGTCATCCAAATATTGGTAATCCGAAGGTTTATGAATTATGACTTTATTATATATGTATTGAGCTTATTGTTTCCGCTAATTATTTAATTATAAATAGATCTTACTCATAAAACTTATAATATGTATGGTAGACAATAAAATTATGTAATAGTGAAATTTTTAACTTTATTTCATTTTTTTTTTTAAATGAGAGGGAGAGAGAGAGAGAGATAAAGAAAATTTTGATTTTATTTAATATATTATATTGTAATTGATACATACAAATTTTTTACATAATTTATCTCTAAAATTAGTGATTAAGCATAAATTCCCATTAATTTATTAATTTTCCAACGTCGGCGACATAATCAAGGCTAGAGTTCTCTCTACCACCACGCACCTTTGATTTGGTCAGGGTAAGCGATTGTGACTCGTGAGAGAAAGCAGGACAAAAGTGGAATATTTTGGGGTATCGGACGCGGTCCGATAAATAAGGAAAAGCTGGGCTGGTTTTAGAATTTGATTAACACCCAGTGCAATTGTTACGTGCCAATATCTCATTGGATAACAGGTTGAGATTAAAATTTGAATAAATTCAATATTAAAGCCAAAATGTTTATCGTTTATTAACAAACAAGAACGAGGAGAAAAATCATAGTAATTCATAATGTATGTCCGGAGGATTCTTCTTTTTTTTTTCTTGCTTAAGCCATTCTTTATTTTAACAAGACAAGAAAAACACGCGGACATGATATACACCCCCCATGTTATCCGGAAAGAACATAAATTAATAGACAGGATTGCTTGTCACTTGATCTCGCTCTTTCTCTCCGATCTATAACCTATGATAGAGAAATGCTGGCAATCCCCTTTATAATAATACGGGATAGGAGCACATAAATGGTTAACTTTCTTTTTTTTTTTTCTCCTTTCATTTTTCGTCTAACATAACCTAACGTACGCTCAGCCACTTTCCTGGAAATTTTACTGACCTTTCCTTCTCCAATCTCCCCATTAAATTCCCTCCCCAGTCTCCGCATTAAATTAAATAATAATAGTATACGGTGCTGGGGGCCATTACCCTGCGCTGTGCCAAAGCCTCTCTATTCCTAATTGGCTTGATACAGAATTTCAAAGTTGCATCTTCTTAACTTTTCCTATATAGACCAGAGGTTCTCCATATCCGCCAAACCCACAAATTAAAGCTCCACACAAATTCTCTGACCTCACTGACCATTATTGATTGCAATGTCCCCAAAGATGAGGAACATCCGAGCAAAAAATTGCTCCCCACGTTCTCCCATTAATAATTTCCTTGCCTTTGTAGTTTCTTTATGGTTTTTGTCAACCACGGAAGTGTTGGTGATGGCGCAGAAGACAACAGTTCCAGTGAATGTAGGCCTGATTTTGGACTTCGATAGCGAGGCTAGCAAAGTGGCGTTGAGCTGCATCAACATGGCTCTATCCGATTTCTATGCCTCTAATGGTCATTACACGACCAGGGTGGTCATCCAACCTAGGGATTCTAAAGAAGATGTTGTTGCTGCAGCTGCCGCAGGTGATCAACTCTTCTTCTGATCCATTTTCATATTCTTTTTGTTTTTTTTGTCTGAAAAGAAGTTTACATAGTCCATACAAACATTAAAAAAGAGGATGAAAGAGACCAGATTTGAATCCCTAACTCCTCCCTTGATACAAAGACTATAATTAGCTACTCGAGATTCTCTCTCTCTCTGAAAATTTCCTCAAGCTTTTGAATGGAATGGGAAACTCTATTACTAGTAACAAAAGAGTTTTTTACAAAAAAAAAAAAAAAAAGCTAGATATCTGACCATCGTATTTTAGAAATTGAAAGAAACTTAAAATCTAATAACAGTTGGTAAAATTTTTTAATTTTTGAAGTCATTATTATTTCTTAATTCGACTTTGTAGCAAATTTAATTAACATCCACTTCTTTTATTTTTTTGAAAGTTGAAAAAAAAATTTACCATTAAATATCTGTCTTGCATTATAAGAAACTCATAACACATTTTCTTGATTGATAAATGAATTAATTAGGGTGTATGGCCTTACAATCTTAGAGTGCATAAATATGCATTGGAAGGGAGAAAAATAGTGTAGACGCGTAGTTGGGTAAAAGGGTATTTGGTTGACTTTTTTTTTTTTTTCTTTTAATAGCCATGCTATCTGCATGAATCTAACTTCTTTTTTTCCAATCAAAAAAATTTTACTGGGAGTTTATCATATACTTACTTCGCTTTGTTTTTTTTTTTTTTTAACAATAAAAAAAGCTATACGTCTTCGTACTTCACTTTTGTTTTTTTAAACAATAAAAAAGGGCTTCACTTCTTCGTCATATCATTGCATGAACGATTAAATAATCGTGTGGATCGATAAAAAAAAATTAATTAATTAGAAACTTCCACACTTTTTTTTTTCCCGGTATATTAAACAAGGCGAGATTCTCTGGCTGTTTCAAAAGCTGACCTTTGGCAGTCAAAAATAGCAGCAGTCATGTAGCCATACAAAGCGGTTTTCGGAAGAAGCAGAAAGTTGACTTGAGGAATGAGACGGATTCCGAGAATCTCTGGGGGATCTTGTAGAGTATTTGCACGTTCGCTCCAAAGACAGACAATAACTTTTAAACAAAAGAGCTAGTACAACAATTTCAATAAGTATTTCCCTAACTTTAATTAGTGCACAATTTCATTAATAAATAAGCCAAGTACATAGTGTCTGCGCTGTTTTAACAAAAGAGCTAAATTTTGAAAAAAGTTGTTAATAATACTTGAGGTCCTAAAAAATGCATCGATAATCTTTTTTCAAGAAAAGATTATTATGCACAAAATAACATGTACACTAGACCTTATGTATACCTCTGCATAAATGCATGCATAAAGACCATTATTTATCAATAAAAGTATTACATGTTATGTGCATTATACTGTAATGATTAATTACATAATTTTATTTTTTTTAATAATAACATCATGAATATACATTCAATTGTTACCTGGGTCTAGAAGTTGTTGATTTGACTATATAACTCCCTCGATTATGGTTTTCTTTCTTGTTATATCAAAATTCAGGTCTTAACCTGATCAAAAATGAGGAAGTGCAAATAATATTGGGGCCATCAACATCAATGCAAGCTAATTTTCTGATTGATATCGGAGACAAAGCTCGAGTACCCATTATGTCATTTTCTGCAACGAGTCCTTTCCTTACTACCTCTCAGCATTCATATTTCTTTCGAGCCACACAAAATGATGCCACTCAAGTCCATGCTATTAGTGCCATAGTCCAGGCCTTTGGATGGAAAGAAACTGTGCCTGTCTACATTGACAATGAATATGGCAAAAGAGTCATACCATACTTGACCGATGCTCTGCAGGCAGTTGATGTTCATGTCCCCTATCGGAGTGCCATTTCTCCAGTAGCCACCGATGATCAAATCGCTGAAGAGCTTTACAAATTGATGACCATGCAGACTAGAGTCTTCATTGTTCATATGTCTTTCCATCTTAGGTCTCGTCTTTTTACCAAGGCAAAGAAGATTGGAATGATGGGTCCGGGCTATGGTTGGATCATGACTGATGGCATGACTGACTTCATGAGTGCACTGAATACTTCAATCATGGATTCAATGCAAGGGGTGTTAGGTGTCCATCCTTACTTTCCAAATACAGCAAAGGTAGACAGTTTTCTAACTCGATGGAAAAGGAAATTCCTTCAAGACAATCTGGATATCGTTAATGCCAATATGAACGTTTATGGACTGTGGGCATATGATGCCACCGTGGGATTGGCCATGGCAATTGAGGAAGCTGGGACTACAAATCTTGGCTTCCAAATGCCAAGCAATTTGTCTAACAATGTAACGGACTTGGAAACATTTGGGGTCTCTCGAAATGGTCCAAACCTCATTCAGGCATTATCAAATACTAGTTTCAAAGGTCTCTCAGGAAATTTCAGTTTTGTTGGTGGGCAACTACAATCTTCAACTTTCCAGATAGTTAATGTTAATGGCCAAGTGGCCAGACAGATTGGATTCTGGACACCAGAAAACGGACTTGCCAAAACGTTGAGCTCACCTCTAACAAGTACTAGTACATATTCTACTTCTAATTCCAGTCTCGCACCTGTTATATGGCCAGGGGATACAGCTTCTATTCCAAGGGGCTGGGACTTTCCAACCAACGGCGGTAAGTTGAAAGTTGGAGTGCCGTATAACGCTGGATTCACCAATTTTGTGAAGGTCACCATAGATCCTACCACTAATGCTACAAAGACCACAGGTTATTGCATCGATGTTTTTAAGGCAGTAGTTGAATCCTTGCCTTATGCTTTGCCTTTTGACTACGTTCCATTTGACATCAGTTTTGCAAGTTATAATAATATGGTCTATCAAGTCCATCTAGGGGTAATTCTCTTTACATTTTTTTTCTATCAAAGTCAGTTCATCTTTTTCTTTTGCTGATGGGGATTTATATGTTTTACCGTGGCAATTGATAACAGGAGTTCGATATTGTGGTGGGAGACGTGACAATTATAGCCAATAGGTCCTTGTATGTTGACTTTACGTTGCCATACACAGAATCTGGAGTATCAATGATTGTGCCAGTCAAAGATAATAAAAGCAAGAATCCATGGGTTTTTTTGAAGCCATTGACATGGGACTTATGGGTGACAAGCCTTTGTTTCTTTGTTTTTATTGGTTTCTGTGTATGGGTTCTTGAACACAGAATCAATAAAGATTTTCGCGGACCGCCTGCCCATCAAGTTGGCACTAGTTTCTGGTTTTCCTTCTCCACCATGGTTTTTGCGCATCGTAAGCCCAATTTAATGATCATTGTGAGCAAATTTATTTGAATTTTCATGTACAGTTATGATTCACTAGTACTCTTCGCGTTTGTGCTTAAACCATGATTGCAGGAGAGAGATTGGTCAACAACTTGGCTAGATTCGTCATAATCATTTGGTGTTTTGTTGTGCTGATTCTCACACAAAGTTATACAGCCAGTTTGACAAGTCTTCTAACAATACAGCAGTTACTACCTATTGTAACTGATGTAAACCATTTGATAAAAAACAGGGAGTTTGTGGGATACCAGCAGGGATCCTTTGTTTTTGGGCTCTTGAAAGGCTTGGGTTTCGACGAATCCAGGCTTATATCTTATAATTCAACTAAGGAATTCAACGAGCTTTTTGACAAAGGAAGCGGCAATGGTGGTATAACAGCTGCTTTCGATGAAATACCTTACACAAAGTTGTTTCTATCACAGTATTGCTCCAAGTACGCCACAGTAGAACCTACTTTTAAAACAGCTGGCTTCGGTTTCGTGAGCTCTTCACCTAAAATTTTCATTTTTCAAGTCTATTAATTGTCATAAACCAAATGGTTTTGTTATCTTTCCTTCCCTCATATGGTTACTAACTTTTTTGTTTTTGATTTAAAGGTTGTGCCTAAGGGTTCTTCTCTAGGACCTGATATCTCAAGGGCGATTCTAAGCGTGACAGAGGGCGATAAAATGAAGGAAATTGAAAATGCTTGGTTTGGCAAACAGACCAATTGTCCCAATCCAAGCACTTTTGCCACTTCAAGTAGCCTTGGTCTAAATAGCTTTTGGGGTTTATTCTTGATCGCCGGAGTAACCTCAGTTTCAGCTCTCCTGATATTCACGGCCAAATTTGTTTATAGACACCGGAGTGAGTTGATGCCCTCCGATTCAGGACCTTCAATCTGGCAAAGGGTTTGTAATTTGTTTAGAAGGTTCGATCAAAAGGACTTGAGTTCACATACCTTTAGAGAAACTGAATCTCACGGAAGTGTGAATGACATTAATGCTATTCCTATTACAGTGGGTGCAATAAGTCCAATGGAGTATTCAGTCCACACAGAGCAAGGGGGGCCGTCTTCTGAGCACGGTGATCCTAATATAAATAGGAAATCATCTTAAAATCAAGTGGCTATCAATATTGAGCTCACTAGTCCACCTTTAGAATGACCTATCATTGCTGAAACATCAGTTAGTGAAACAGTCCATGTTGTTGATTTGTAAATCTTGACATTGATTGTATGTCATTCGTATCACCATCACCTTTAGATTTGTATTCTTTATGTGAAAGTTTCTTCATATTTGGTAAGGTGTTTACGAGAAGAAATATGAAAAAATAGTATAATTCTACTTGGTATACCCTTAATTCACACATACTAGGATCTCCCTACCACCCCCTCAGAGTAGAGCTAATTAGTACCTTCAATTGGAGTAGATTCTATATATAAGTCTAACAAATCTCAGATATATTCCCCTTTCTCATTAGCAATCAAAGTTACCTTCCTTGACAACTCTTGTCTTCCTTTGTGCTAAGACATTAATCGTTCTTCTTTTGATGTGTCTTTTGAATGTCCTTGTTTCTTTTCACATCAATCCAGTTTACATGCTGTTGGGTTTAGAATTTATCCTTATAAACTATACACATTTCTGGCTAGACTAGGCCCAGATATGGAAGTTACATAGCTCTTTGCACTTTGCTGGTCGATAGAGTTGTTTGTCAGCTCTTTTTGCTAGTTGTGTAGTTGTTAATGGCTTTATTAGTACTTTTTGATGAGTCAATGCTTTGTTAATTTAATGGTTTCATGCTTTTGAAAGGAAAAGTAACCTGTCCACAATCCAATACACGAAGCGTTAAGCGTTTTGACCATCTGCATGTGGAACTTTGGCGTTAGGAAGGAAGCTGTAATTTATAAGAGACTTGTGCCATTAGTTCCAAGTCCTAACAGCTACCTAGAATCTATGAATTCCCAAAGTCCAGAAGAATTGTAATTGAGACCAAAAGGTTAAAAAATATATATATAAGAGAAAACAAAAAAGGGGAAAAAAAAAAAAGGGCATTGACCTATATAACTTTGTATCAAGTTTTTAAAAACCAAACCAGTTAACAAATTAAGAAATTCAAAAAGTCAAAATTTAATTGATTTAAACAATTTAATCAAATTTGAATCAATAAAATTTATATTTAATATGTAAAATATAATTTTATACAGAATTATAAGTGTTATATATATTATAATAGTATATTTAAAATATTTAATTTTATATAATACAAAATTTAACACATGATAATATTAAAATATTACTCAATATATTGTATTAATGGAGTTAAGAAATTAAGATAAATAAACTAAATAAAATGTAAATTGTAATTTATATATTTTTATTTTATAGTAATTATTTTAAAAAGTAATATTTTAATATAAAAATATTGTATAGTATAAAAGAACAAATATAAAATACAATTTAAATTAATAAATAGGATAGAAAGTACTTAAATTTTCCCAAAAAAAAAAAAAAACAAATGACAGACTAAATATACAACAAATATATTGGGGCATAATTAATCTAATGTGGAGATGTGGCATCCTGGATCTCATGGTCGTCTCGGGTTTGACACCTTCTGTCATCCATTTTGATTGTTGGATTTTCCCTAGTTTAAGGCCATGTTGCTGATGTGTCAAAGTATTATTGGCTCGACGCACGATCTTGCATGGTAAGCCAAGTGCAGTTAAAAATTGTTCGAAAATGATAAATTTATCTTGAGTCTCATAAAACTTGTATTATATTACCCTAATGGTTACACGAGAAAAAAAAATTTAATAGTCTAAATTATAAATTAAATATATAATTGATATTTGATTTCAATGTATAGATTTTATAATTTTATTTGATTTTAATAATTTTTTTATTTCTATAGTTTAAAATTTAATAATATCTTATTTTTATATATTAAAATTTTAATATCAATATAAATATATAAATTTTATAAATATTTTAAATTAATATAATAATATTTTGAAAATATTTCTTTTAAAAAAAATAAAGAGATTGTAGTAATAATGATATATTATTAGACTTTAATGTTAAAATGTTAAAAATTATTATTTTTGTTTGACACATAAAAAAAATTTATTATCTAAATTTCAAAATTCCTAAGTCAAAGTGACATGAAATTAACGTATCACCTTTTTGTTCCCCTTTGGTCAATTACGTAGTTGATTCTTTATATACGGTACTTCATACTTGTTTAATACAACACGGCCGCTCAAATGGGAATGCAAACTTAGACCTTCCGAAAAATATTTAAAAAAACGAACGTCAAGATTGTGAGGAGGAATCCAAATTTTGCAATCTAGCCATTATTGGTGTTAGCTTCATTTCCTTCTGACGTTTTTCGTTTATACCACCGTAGCTCATATGCACCCGCACACCCCATGCGTCCGGGTGCCTTCTAGCTTGAGAAAGGGAAGAGATTTCAACCAACCTTTCCTATTTTTTTTTTTTCACTTTTTTGTTGCCGACAGAAATTTCAAAGGGAAGAGGTTCCCTTTTCCCCCTAGCTTGTCTTGTTCTCCGAAACTGCATTCTAGCATTTAATACTTGCGCGAGTAACTTTTGAATTCGATGAAGAGATCAGAAAATTGACTTCAACCTATTCCAAGAACCATTTGCAGAACAGTCTTCTACTGGCCCCTCCCAGCGCTCGAACTCAAGTCGAGACCTCGAATTCCAATTTTCCTCTCATTTGAGAACGCCAAAGTTAATAAAAAATTTTCAATTTTAATTTATATGTATAATAAATAGCATATTGGTGGGGCATTTTTATTGAAAAAATATATACATGACCGATTGAATATCCACATCGGACAACTAGAAGTCAAAAGTCCAAGAGCCAGAAAAACTTTTGTTTAAATCAAAATGTAGAGGTGCAGATGAATCTAATTATTGCTAGTTGCTTTGGACATAGAGACACGCATTGTCCAATCCATGTCCAAATGAGACGGAGAATGGACTGTGTACCGAATACGGTTCTCTCAGGAGGGGTCCCAGTTCTTTTATTGTTGTTACAGGGATGGGGTCCAAATGGTTTACCGAATGCCTTACCAACAATAATTTTATCTCTTTATTAAAAAAATTATTACCTCATAATTTACATAACAAAAATAATTTTTTTTATAAATTATATATATATATATATAATTAAAATTTTAAAATTTTAAAATAAAAATTTAAATTATTAAATTAATGAAGTATTCTTGAAATATAATAATTCATAATATTTTTATTATATAATATTTTTCTTATTATAATATTTATTTGTTTCTTGTTATTTTCTTAATTTTTATTAAAAAAATAAGAATTATATTCTATAATTCCATAAAAATATTATAATTATAAGAGAAACAAATTTTTTCAGTGTACATTAAATTTTATCAAATATTTTAATAAAAAATTAATTTTATGATTTTTAATATAATAAGAAAGAATTTTTTTATTAAATTATAATTTTAATAATTTTTAATTTTATTTTCAAATTTTTAAAAATTAAAAATAAAATTCTATACTTAAAAAATCTAACTAATTTTTTCATTAATCTTAGACTTACCCCTTTGGAAGTTTGATTCAAAATGTATTACTTGAGGCCTCCATATCATCGATCTCTATCGACTAATCATTATCCTAAATATCTCTTTCTATCTTAGAGATATTATTAAAATGTTCATACATAATTTTTGAAAAAATCGTTGTTTTGTTCTCATTAATAGTATTCCTAAAGTAATGCAAGACTATCTTGATATTTTTTAATTAATGTAATTGTAATTCTATATTCAAATTGAAATCCTTCCATTTTATTAATTTAACACCAAAATTCTTTTAATTAATGTATAAGTTTTTATAATTAATAATAATAAACAAATTATTTACACTTAAACCGAAAAATTATCTCATTGCAATTTAGCCTGAACATTTAAGTCTTAATCAACAATTTGTGGAGTACACCCAATATATCATCTAAACTAACTTTCGGAGTTTCAGTTGATGTATTGCAACAAGCACTCCTGGACTTCATTGTTGATGTTTCTTCCTCACAAATGCCTACTGTACTTGAACTAGCATGGGATTTTAACAAAAAGCTTGGCCATTTTGGTGTAATTTGCATAATAGAGGAGTTGGGGTCCTTGGAATGGCATGGCATGGCATGTTAGGATTTAATAGGTATAACAGGAAAACAATCCCTCGGAAGTGTCTCGTTCAAATTTTAGTGAGAAAAAGTTGGCAGAGACACGTAGAGAGAGAGAGATGGAATCAAAAAGATTCATTCTTATCCTTACCCGCCAATGGACCCACAAGAAATCCCTCGACATTAATGGCAGCCAATTGGAGCACGGAGGTCAGGATGATCTTTGCAAATCCAACCAATAAGAGACCAGATATAGCCTTGTCGTGGACCCAAAAGTGCATTCTTTTATATATATATATATATATATATATAGAAAACGCAAAGAAAAGGAAAAGAAAGTTTTAAAAATTTTCAGTAATGATTTCGCTATGACAGTCCATTGATTTAGTCATTGAATTGCCATCTGAATCTAACAAAGCTTGTTATATAACCTCGCTCGTCAATGTAGAAGCTCATGCGCACACACAATAAAAAGAAAATGTCGGAGTTTAAGTTGTTATATTTATATTATTTGTAACGTGTATATATATATAAGTAAATTAAGTATAATATGTATGCTTGTAATAATATATTTAAAAAAATAGTGTGCGTATATGTATATATAAAATAATAATAAGTAAAAAATAAAAATTATTAAATAATAAAATTATTTTAATTTTTTATAAATTTAATTTTAAAAAATAAATTTATATTTTTTTCGAGTCAGATAACTTTGACTTGAGTTGTCAAATCGAGATAAATCTTGATATCTTTAATTTTTTTTCCTAATTGAAACGTGCCAATAGAGCGCGCGACCTGTCGGTAGATAAAAAGGCAAAAGCAATTTTGTCCGTTTGCTTCAAAATTTGTCGGAGAGGAACCCCTGATGGACTGTGCAGAGTTGGATCATTTGGACTACAAGCGCGGGATTAATCTGTAAGCTAATTAATTTCTCTTTTCCTAAGAACGAGAAAAATTAAAAATTAAAAACCCAGATAAATTGAATCAATGAGAAAATTTTTTTTTTAAGAAAAAAAAAATCGAGAGACAAATTCGGGGAGAACAGTGGGGGCCCGAGTCTTCCGAAGCGCAAGACCTAAGAGTGTGGATTTTAAAAAAAATGCAGGGTCAGCGGACCCAAGTCCTGCGCAAATCACGCGGGTGAAGGCCAGACGGTATGGGCAAGATTTGCGACAATTTAGTAATCCTCCACGGAAGTTCTTGCCCCAGACACACGTTGCCAAAATTCTATTAAGTTATAGGGTATGGCTTAATGATCAATGTAATGTAATTAATTTCTCTTTTCCAAAGAACGAGAAAAAAATTTTTTAAAAAAAAAAATCAGACAAATTGAATCTACGAGAAAAAAAATTTTTAAGAAAAAAAAAATTCGGGGAGAACAGTGGGGCCCAATTCTTCTGTCCATATGATTGGACCATAATTGATCCGTACATTAGATCAATTTAAATTCTTTGCAAGACTGGTTGAGTTCCAATTCAGGGTCGAATGAATGGGCTTAGTGATCAACCCTACCATATAGTCCGGAAGGATGCGTCGTGTTGAATACGTTAAAAAAAAAACAGAGAGAGAAGACTCCCAATTAAATAATAATAATAATAGTAAACGGTGCTGATGGCCAT
>CM034051.1:5775795-5786893 GCA_019804595.1 Bruguiera parviflora
TTTGTTTGAAAATAAAATCATATTCATCCTCGGCTGTTTTAAAAAAAGAGCTAATTCACGTTTGAGGTAAAAAAAGTTGTTAATAATACTTGAGGTCTGAAAAAATGCATTGGTAACATTTTTTTGAGAGAAGATTATTATGCATAAAGATCATTATTTATGAATAAAGTTATAATGCATTATGCATATTATTATACTGTAATAAGTAATTAAATTATTTTAATTTTTGAGTGATAGTATCATAATATGCATTCAAATATCACCTGCATCTACAAGTCGTTTGTTTGACTTCAGCTCCTTTGATTATGGTTTTGTATCCTGTTATATCAAAACGTAGGTCTTGACTTGATAAAAAACGAGGAAGTCCAAACGATATTGGGGATATCAACATCAATGCAGGCTGATTTTCTGATTGATATCGGAGAGAAAGCACAAGTACCCATTGTGTCATTTTTTGCAACGAGTCCTTCCCTTACTACCTCCCGGCGTCCGTATTTCTTTCGAGCAACACAAAATGATGCCACTCAAGTGCATGCCATAAGTGCCATAGTCCAGGCCTTTGGATGGAAAGAAGCTGTGCCTGTCTACATCGACAATGGATATGGCGAGGGATTCATACCTTACTTGACTGATGCTCTGCAGGCAGTTGATGTTCGTGTCCCATATCAGAGTGCCATTTCTCCAGTAGCCACCGATGATCAAATCATCGAAGAGCTTTACAAATTGATGACCATGCAGACTAGAGTCTTCGTCGTTCATATGTCTTTCCATCTTGGGTCTCGTCTTTTTACCAAGGCAAAGAAGATTGGAATGATGGGTTCCGGCTATGCTTGGATCATGACTGATGGCATGACTGATTTCATGAGTACGCACAATACTTCAATCATTGATTCAATGCAAGGGGTGTTGGGTGTCCGTCCTTATGTTCCAAATACAGGAGAGCTAGAGAGCTTTCTGGTTCGATGGAAAAGGAGATTCCTTAAAGATAATCAGGATATCCTTAATGCTGATATGAATGTTTATGGACTTTGGGCATATGATGCTGCGGTGGCATTGGCCATGGCAATTGAAGAAGCTGGGACTACAAATCTTAGCTTCCAAATGCCAAGAAATTTGTCTAACAATGCAACGGACTTGGAAACAATTGGGGTCTCTAGAAATGGTCCAAACCTCATTCAGGCATTATCAAAAACTAGTTTCAAAGGTCTCTCAGGAAATTTCAGATTTGATGGTGGGCAACTACAATCTTCAGCTTTCCAAATAGTTAATGTGAATGGCCAAGCGACCAGAGGGATTGGATTTTGGACAGCAGAAAACGGACTTGCCAAAACGTTGAGCTCACCTATAACAAGTACTAGTAAGTATTCTACTACTAATTCCAGTCTCGCACCTGTTATATGGCCAGGGTATACAACTTATGTTCCAAGGGGATGGGACTTTCCACCCAACAACAAGAAATTGAAAGTGGGAATGCCTTATAAGGTTGGATACACCGATTTCGTGAAGATCACCATAGATCCTACCACTAATGCTACAACGGCTACGGGTTACTGTATCGATGTTTTTGAGGCTGTAGTTGAATCCTTGCCTTATTCTTTGCCTTTTGAATACGTTCCATTTGACACCAATTCTGCAAGTTATAATGATTTGGTCTATCAAGTCTATATAGGGGTAATTCTCTTTGCATTCTTCTTTCTATCAAATTAAGTTCATTGTTTTCTTTCGTTTACAGGAATTTATATGTTTTATTGTGGCAATTGACAACAGAAATTGGACATGGTGGCGGGAGACGTGATAATTAGAGCCAACAGGTCCTTGTATGTTGACTTTACGTTGCCATATACAGAATCTGTGGTATCGATGATTGTGCCAGTCAAAGACAACAAAAGCAAGAATGCATGGGTTTTCTTGAAGCCATTGACATGGGACCTGTGGGTGACAAGCCTTTGTTTCTTTGTTTTTATTGGTTTCTGTGTATGGATTCTTGAACACAGAATCAATGAAGCTTTTCGCGGACCTCCTGCCCATCAAGTTGGCACTTGTTTCTGTTTTACCTTCTCCACCATGGTTTTTGCGCATCGTAAGCACAATTCAGCGATCAATGTGAGCAAATTTTTGAATTTTCATGTATAGCGATCAATATGATTCACTAGCGCTCTTCGCGTTTTTGCTTAAACCATGATTGCAGGGGAGAGACTGGTTAGCAACTTGGCTAGATTTGTCATAGTCATTTGGTGTTTCGTTGTTTTGATTCTTACACAAAGTTATACGGCCAACTTGACGAGTCTTCTAACAGTACAGCAGCTACTGCCTACTGTAACTGATGTAAACAGTTTGATCAAAAACAAGGAGTTTGTGGGATACTTGGAGGGATCCTTCATTTTTGGGCTCTTGAAAGGCTTGGGTTTCGACAAATCCAGGCTTATATCTTATAATTCAACTGAGCAGTGCAACGAGCTTTTTGACAAAGGAAGTGGTAAAGGTGGTATAGCAGCTGCTTTCGATGAAATACATTTCATAAAGTTGTTTCTAGCACGGTATTGCTCCAAGTATACAACAGTGGAACCTAGTTTTAAAACAGCTGGCTTCGGTTTTGTGAGTTCTCTACCTAAAATTTTCATTTTCCGGTCTGTTAACTGTTATGAACTTGATGGTTGTGGTATCTAACTTTTTTATTTTGAATTGAAGGCCGTGCCTAGGGGTTCGCCTCTAGGACCCGATTTCTCAAGGGCGATTCTAAAGGTGACGGAGGGAGATAAAATGAAGGAAATCGAGTACGCTTTGTATGGCAAGCAGACCGACTGCTCCAACCCAAGCACTTTTGTCACTTCAAGTAGCCTTGGTATCGATAGCTTTTGGGGTCTATTCTTGATTGCTGGAGTAACTTCAGCTTTAGCTGTCTTGACATCCTTGACTACTTTTGTTTATGAGAACCAGAGTGAGTTGGTGCCCTTCGATTCGGGACTTTCAATCTGGCAAAGGGTTCGTAATTTGTTTAGAAGATTTGATCAAAAGGACTTGAGTTCACATACCTTTAGAAAAACTGAAGCTAATGGAAGTGTAAATGGCATTAATGCTATTCCTGCTATGGTGGGTGCAACAAGTCCAACGGAGTATTCAGTCCACACAGAATTTCCCGTAGAGCAAGGGAGGCCGTCTTCCGAGTATGGTGATACTGATGCAACTAGGCAATCGCCTGAAAATCAAGTGGCTATCAATATTGAGCACACCACTCTACCTGTAGAGCGACCTGCCGCTGCTGAAATAACCCATTATCCAATAGTTAGTGAACCAGTACACGTTATTGATCGTAAATCTTAACATTGATTGTATGCCATTTGTAACACCATTATCCTTAGATTTGTATTATTTACGTGAAATTGTCATCATAATTTGTAAAGTATTTCTAAAAAGAAATCTGGAAAAATAGCACAACTCTACTTATACCCCTGATTCTCCCATATTGGGATCTCCCTGCCACCTCCTCAAGAAGGAAATAGGGAGATCCTCCATTTTTCCTCTTTAGTCAGAATAAAGCTGCCTAGTAGCTTCGATTGAAGTAGATTCTGTGAAGATGCTTAATAAATCAAAGATATATTCCTCTTTCTCATTAGCATTCAAAGTTTCCCTCCCTTGTGACTCTCGTCTTCCTTTTTGCCGAGGCATTAACCATTCTTCTTTTGATGCATCTTTTGAATGTCCTTGTTTCTTGGCACATCAAGCCAGCTTATATGTTAATACGGTTAGAATTTATCCTTCTAAACCAAACACATTCCTGGCTACGCTAGGCCTAGCTTTGTAAGTTACATAGCTATTTGCACTTTGCTGGTTGATAAAGTTGCTTGTCAGCTCTTTCTGCTGGTTGTGTAGGTTGTTTAATGGATTTATTATTACCCTTTGATGAGTCAATGCTTTGTTAATTTAATGGTCTCATGCTTTTGAAAGGAAATGTAATCTATCTACAATCCATTACATAAAGAGTCTCAACCATCTACGGGTGAAACTTTAGTGTTGGAAATTTGCAATTTATAAGAGACGTCTTGTGCCTTCGGTTCCAAGTCCTGACACATAACTAGAAGTTATGAATTCCCCAACTCTAGAAAAATTGTATTTGAGAGCAAAAGGTTAAAGAAGAAGAGAAAACAAAAAAGGAGAAGAAAAATAAAAAAGGCATTGACCTATATTTATATTGTGATGCCAACGGTTACTTAGCTCAAGTACTAAGCTCCATGTGAGTTGTGAAACCTTTGTTGTGATATGGAAATAGTCGTGAAACTTGTTTTGGACAACTGTTTATGTCAATGAGATGAGAAGGACCTTATGGAATCAAAGGAAGGCACTGCTTGTTTAATTTGGCTGTCTTTCAAAAAAGAAGCTGAATAAAGACAAAAAAAAGGCAATTTTTGTCTTTTTGTCATTCTGTTGGCTATGTCAAGTTCTCTAATACTAATATCGGAGGCGCCCCCCTAGCGTAACTGGAAAGAGACTAACAGGGCTTCCTTGAGACCTAAGGCGAATAGCGTCGAGACTTTTCCTGACGTGGTAATGCTTCATTTTTTAGCAGCAGATCGAACCTATTTTTTATTAGGAGCTTCGTTGCACTACAGGTTGCATAACATGGTACATATTTTACATCTCTTTTCATTCATTGTAATTAAAACTACTAAACATTTTAATATTACCAACATTAAATATTTGCAATAGTTAGTAATCCTATCAAAAGAATTATTATTTTGTATTTAAAAAAATATATTATTATTTTCTTTCTCTTAAAAACTATTAATTAATATACTTATAATCTTTTATCGATTGAATTAATAAATATTTTTATTAAAAATAATAAAAAATATAAATTATTAAAAAAATTTAATATAAAAATATATATAGTATATTGTTGTTGCGAGTAATTTCTGAACTGAGAAAGAGTTTAATAAATGTAGAGGTGGAAGAGAGTCTCGTAAAGTGTGTATATTGATTTTAAAATTTTTGCTAATTATTTTTAAATAGAATTAAGATCAAGATATAACTCAATTTATATTATTAAAAATATTTACAATGGAATAAAAATTATAACTAATTCAAATATCTGTCACTTGTAATAGTGTCATTATTCACTTATTTCTATTAATAATTTTATTCATAAAAAGAAAAAAAATAATTATATTTTATATTTTAAACTTATTTAAAATATAAAAAATAATATTATTATCAAGAATTTTAAGTTATTTTTATTTTTATATTATTTTTATTTTTTCATCTATTTTTTTTTCTTTTTTTCATTTTTCTTTTCTTTCTGTTTTTCCTCTTTTCTTTTCTTTCTCTTCCATGCTGTTTTTCCCCTTTCTTTTTTTCTTTTGTTTTTTAAGCCGCGAGACCCTCCTATTTTCTCTGAATTCTAAGAAAATGAAACATGAGCTCTTGATGCTCCTTTTATGTGAGTTTGACCAAGCAACGGATAATTTAACATATAATTTCAAAGTTGCATCTCTCAAGATCCGTTGAATTGCGCCAGATAACAAAAAATAATTTGTGAAAATTAACCGAATATTCCTACCTACTGCTTCTGGAGTGGATGTTCCGCAGTCCTCTTAGTATGAATTGGGTCCTTTGCGATTACTTTCTGTCAAGCTTTTCAATTCCACGCTTTTGTATGTTTTTATCAAACAATTCTATTTCGGAGTGGATAATTAATATTTCTTATGCCAAATTCGAGAAAACTAAATTCTGTTGTCCAAATTGACCAAATATTACAACAAACCAGCTATTACAGAAAAAGTAGTAGTGCACTTACTGCAAACTCAATCTTTGTGGGATGTGGGAGATAGAATTGAGTCAACGAAGAACTCAACTTTTCAGTTCGTGTGTGGCGTTATAAAAATTTGTATGCCAAATTGCCAACAGGTATTCTTTTTTCACAACTTTGTATTCTATAGTTAGATTCCAACGGTTATGACGATACGTTTTTAGTGAGGTGAATCCAGTGCGTCCATCCCAGTTCTGCTAGCCACGCACGCCAAAACATGTCAGGAATAACTTGGGGTGCAACACTGCTTTCTCTAGACATCACGGAAAAGATCACTAACTGACGAGCTCAATCCTTCTGAACATTTCCATAAAAAGAATTACGAAGCTTTAATGGAAGACTATCGGCGCCGTTTCGTTTGGTTCCCTGGGTACCTTCTCCGCACTTACCTGTAAGCATTTGAAGTAGATAAAATTATAAAAGAAGAAATGAATGAGATGCGCTATTATTTGACTAAGGCTTCTTACTCCCCCATGTTCATTTTTGGGGATATCTTTTGCGCTTCGAGAGTTGACGGGTCCTTTGCTTTGAGTTGCCGCGGTTTTCTGAGTTCTAACCGTAACAGTGATGAACAAAAAGTATTATGGTACGCCATCCACGAGGTTTGGGAAGGGCCTTTGCTCCTCTTCCCAGTCGAAAATCGGGACAGACTACTGTGCGTACCAATCCGATGGTAGCCCTTTCAGGGGTTCTTTAGGTACCGATTCACTCTACGTAGAATGACTGAACGCACAAAGCCTTCCGTTGGCATATTACTCGCGCGTGCAGAATGTGCATTCCGTATTTTCTATAACGTATCCGACTCTTTCCTTTCTGCAAGTATTTCTGAGATAATTGCATTCTTTTGAAATTCAATTGACAAGCTTTCTCAATTAGTTTCGCGGCCTTAATTGTACAAGGGATAAATTGCCGGATTACTTTTCCAGTTTATGTAGCGCTCTCCCCAATTTCGCGAGAACACTAGTTGTCCAAAGTAACGTAATATGACAACAGATCAGCTATGACAGAAATCGTAAGGATACTCCGGCTGCAGATTCAATCTTTTTCAATCTCATTGCGTGGCTAGGGATCACATTTATTTTGTCTTATATCGAACGATGAGGATGAAACGATTTCACGGTTGTTGTTAAGGTTTGTCCATCGTAGTTCTGGCACCCACACAAGTGACAGTTGTTGCCCTCGCTCGGCTTATCTTGAGTAAACTTAGTACTCATGTGACCCCATTGTGTATTCTATACTGTTTTATATGTATTCCATGGTTTTCTTCGTGCAAGTCTCACTGAAATTATTGTAATCTTGTCCAAAAGATCAAGGACACAAAATGTGAACTTGTCTCTTGCCATGTCTTAGGTGTTAATCACGCTAGAATCATGTTTAGCTTTGGAATTTGCAAAAAAGTTAAGTATATAAATGAATAGCTACATAATTTAAGTGAAAAAAATAGTGAAATTTTTAAATTAAAAAATAAAATATAAATAAAATATTTTGACACGAGGTCATATTAATAAAAATAAAATTTTACTTAATTTTTTTATTTTTAATTCGTGTCACATATTTTTTTAATAATTTAATTATATTTAAATTAAACAAATTAACATATAATTTTTTAAATAAATTTTTAACTATAATCACAGAACAAAAAATTTCTAACTGTTATATTAATATTTAATAATATAATAAAAAATAAAAACAGATTTAAAATAAGTCGTATTGTACTTAAATTCAAAGCCAGAATAAATCATATATTGTTCTTGAGCCATGGACTGAAAGTTATTGGCCAAGCCCAAGCCTAATCTGGCCGAAAGGTCATGCTCGGCACAATTCGACGTTGCCAATGTTCCATATGTTATTACATAAAGTTATTAGACTAAGTTACATACTTTTACATAAAATTATTAGGTTAAGTTATATATGTTATTTTTAATTACTTTATTTTTTTAATAAAATTTTTTAATTTTTAAAATTTTACAGCCTTATACTGATATATTTTTTAAGAACTAACTTAATTTAAGATCTATAACATGATTATTGCTATTTATTATTTTTTCTGTTAATTTTTAGTAGTCAAAATTAACTTTATTTTTCTATTAACCCAATAGCTTCATATGTCAAATATATAATATATAATAAATAGTTATACGAATTTAGTTGAATATAAAATTATTAAAATATAATAGTAAATTATTTGATAATAAATTATTAAAATATTAATTATTTTAATTTTAACTAAATTATCATATAAATTAAATGTAATATAAAAAATAAGAGAATGTTATATATTTTTATTTGTAATAATTAATAACCGAAAAAATATAATTTATAACAATATAAAATATTACAATTTGTATACTTCGTAACTTTTATACAGCAACTCTAAAAAATAATTGTCATCTGATTCTTTTAAGTTGCTCAAGCGAATGATGTAGGCCGGTCCTCTTTAACAAGTCGGTATGGATATTCTTCTAAGTTTCTCAGATGTTTTCATGTCATTATTGCGGACTGCTCGACTGTTATCCTGTCATGCGATTGGAGGGATATGTAGCGTTTGCAGGATAAAATGGCTTATTATGCAGTAATTTCATACTGGCCCTTAATGCTTTCTTTCTCTGCTTTGGGTGCAAAACAGTTTTAGGAGAATTGGATCTACCTCGGAGTTGCCTTGTGTCCAGTAAAAATAATTGTGAACGTGTACTTGCCCTGCCATGTGGGAGTGTTACCAAGCTAATAGTAATGTAACGAGCCAATAAAATTTGCTGGCATTGACGATGTGCCAAGATGTTATTGGTGTGGAGTCAAAGTGGCATGAAATTAACATATTATCTGTTTGTTTCCCTATGATCAATTACACCCCATGTGTCCGGGTGCCGTCTAGTTTGAGAGAGGGAAGAGATTTCAACCGACTTTTCCTTTTTTTTGACTTTTTTGTTGCCTACAGAAATTTCAAAGGAGAGTTTGGAATCACTCACGATCTATTCTTACGAGAATGACAAAGATGCGAGCTGGCTATTTTGTCTTGTTTTCCTCTTTCCCCCTAGCTTGTCTTGTTCTCCGAAGCTGCATTCTAACATTTAATACTTGCGCGAGTCACTTTTGAATTCGATGAAGAGATTAGAAAATTGACTTCAACTGCAGACCTATTCCAAGAACCATTTGCAGAACAGTCTTCTACTGGCCCCTCCCAGCGCTCGAACTCAAGTTAAGACCTTGAATTCGGACTTATTCCAAGAACCATTTGCAGGATAGTCTTCTACTAGCCCCTCCCAGCGCTCGAACTCAAGTTGAGACCTTGAATTCCAATTTTCCTCTCATTTGAGAACGCCAAAGTTGATCCGAAGTCAGCTCTCCTTCAGTAGGGCAAAAAACACCAGACATATACGACGGAACCACTCGAGCTGAGAGCTTGAATGATGATTTGAAAAATTTTTGTAATTAATAATAATAAATAAATTATTTATACTTAGATTGAAAAATTAACAAAAAATTATTTTCTTGCAATTTAGTTCGAAGATTCAAGTCTTAATCAACAAATTGAGGAGTACACCCAATATACCATCTAAACTAACTCTGGGAGTTTCGGTTGATGTATTGCAACAAGCACTCCTAGACTTCATTGTTGATGTTTCTTCCTCACAAATGCCTACTGTACCCAAACTAGCATGAGATTTTAACAAAAGGCTTGGCCATTTTGGTGAATTTGCATATTAGAGGAGTTGGGGTCCTTGAAAAGGCATGGCATGCTAGGATTTAATAGGTACAATACAGCAGGAAAACAATCCCTCAGAAGTGTCTCGTTCAAATTTAAGCGAGAAAAAGTTGGCACAGACACATAGACAGAGAGAGAAAGCGAGATGGAATCAAAATGATTCATGCCTATCCTTACCCGCCAATGGACCCACAAGAAATCCCTCGACATTAATGGCAGCCAATTGGAACACGGCGGCCAGGATGAACTTTGCAAATCCAACCAATAATAAGAGACCAGATAAGGCCTTGTTGTGGACCCAAAAGTGCATTCTCCCTCTCTGTTTTTGTTTTTTTCTTTTTTTTTTTTTTGGATAAAAAAACGCAAAGAAAAGGAAAAGAAAGTTTTAAAAATTTTCAGTAATGATTTCGCTATGACAGTCCATTGATTTAGTCATTGAATTGCCATCTGAATCTAACAAAGCTTGTTATATAACCTCGCACGTCAATGTAGAAGCTCATGCGCACACACAATAAAAAGAAAATGTCGGACGTTTAAGTTGCACAAAAATTGTGCCCAAAACCTTTCAATCTAGTGCTTGCATGTATACAATATTTTTGGGACATTATATAATAAAGAATGCTTCCTCGAAATCGAATAGGTAAGATTTTAGGAAGTGTTAAAGTTTTGAAAATTTTTATAATTGAATTTTAAATTTTTTAAATAATTTAAACTATTAATTTTTATTTTATATAATATTTAAATAAATTTTTAATTAAATTGTTATAAATATAGTTTAATTTTAGATTTTTTTAAAAAACATGTCTAAAAATATAAAAATATGTTTATATATATATATATATATACATTGTTAAAATTTTCTTGTAAAAATTTTAAATTTTTTTTATGAATTAGGGAAAATAAAAAAACTTAAAATTTATATTTTTTTATATATCAATATGAAAAATTAAGCAAAATATAGATGTAAATGTATTTTTATAATGCATTTTAAATATTTTTATATAATTCTTATTAAATTAAATTAGATATCTAAATATTTGACTGATTTTTAATAAAAAATTAATATGTAATAAAAAATAAAAATTTATAATTAATTTAAAAATTTTAAAAAATTTAAAATACAATTATAAAAATTATTAAAAATTTAGAACTTCTTAAAAACTTGTCTCTCAAAGTAAAGCCCATCATAAATTATGCCAAACAATTAATTGGTTTAAACCCATCTCATTCTTAGTTTTCCTATTCTTGTTTCTCCTATTCCACGAAAATGTCTTCAACTTAAGCGGTTTAATCAACGGAAGACCGGCCGACAATAAACCTAGTGGTACACCCTTTGTGCTACATTCTTAATAATTAAAATTTTAAGTTTTTACCATCAAAAGTCTCATAATATAAAAAAATTCAGAAAAAATAAAAAAATAAAAAACAGAAGAAAACACCGCTCGCTCTATTTATCGATTGGTTGTCAAGAATATGTTGAAACTTGAAACTTCATTGTTTTTTTTGGAAAATTGGAAGATTAATTTTGTTTTTCACTACTACGCTATTTCAACTAAAGCAGTGGAATTGCATGGGAAGGCGGATGTTTGTGA
>CM034051.1:5786993-5807594 GCA_019804595.1 Bruguiera parviflora
CTCCCAATTAAATAATAATAATAATAGTAAACGGTGCTGATGGCCATTACCGTGCGCTGTCTCAAAACCTCTCCATTCTTAATTGGCTTTATGCAGAATTTCAAAGTTACATCTTTTTTAACTTTTCCTATATACACCGGAGGTTCCCCTTCTCCGCCAAAACCACAAATTAAAGCTCCACAAAAATTCTCTGATCTCACTGACCATTATTGATTGCAAGGTCCCCAAAGATGAGGAACAGCCGTACAAACAATTGTTCCCGACGTTTTACCTTTAATTATTTCCTTGCCTTTGTAGTTTCTTTATGGTTTTTGTCACCCACGGAAGTGTTGGTGATGGCGCAGAAGACAACAGTTCCAGTGAATGTAGGCCTGATTTTGGACTTCGATAGCGAGGCTAGCAAAGTGGCGTTGAGCTGCATCAACATGGCTCTATCCGATTTCTATGCCTCTAATGGTCATTACACGACCAGGGTGGTCATCCAACCTAGGGACTCTAAAGAAGATGTTGTTGCTGCAGCTGCCGCAGGTAATCATCTCTTCTTCTGATCCATTTTCATCGTCCTTTTATTTTTATTTTTTGTCTGGAAAGAAGGCTACATGGTCTATACACGTATAAAAAAAAAAAAGAGGATGAAGGAGACCAGATTTGAATCCCTAACTCCTACCTTGATACAAAGGCTATAACGTAGCTCCTCTAAATTTTATCTTTCTGTGTGAAAATTTCCTCAAGCTTTTGAATGGAATGGGAAACTCTCTTACTGATAACTAAAGTGTCTTTTGACTAAAAAAAAAAAAAAAAAAAACTAATTAGCGATTTGACCATAACATGCTAGAAATGGAAGAAAATTGAAATCTGATTATAGTTGATAGAATTCTTTGGTTCTCGAAGTCAGCATTATGTCTTGGTTTGGTTTTATAGCAAACTCAATTAATTCACATTTCCTTATTTATTATTATTTTTTTAAAAAAATCTGTTATAGTTAAAAACATCTGTCTTGCATTAGTAATGAATTGATTAGGGTGTATAACCTTAAAATCTCGAAGTACATAAATATGCATTGGAAGGGGAAAAAACAGTGTAGAAACCGTGTAAAGTACTGTAATAAAATATAATGACAACAACTATATTATCTCTAGTTAATTTAAATTTGTCTCTTTTTACCGTTTGATGACGATGATGATAGGAACTGCTCGTCGGTCAAATTTCCATTAATTAAATATTGTACATTTTTTTTGATCAAAAAATTTATTTTGTATGTACATCGATCATCTTACCCCTGAGCCGAAGTTAAGTATACTTATTAACGTTTTCATTTTAACTTTCTCATAAAAAACACCGCTACCCAAGTACTCTTTGACTCAAGTATGTCTCTTTTATATCTTATGTTGATGTTAATAAATTTAAAATTTGATACAAAACTTTCAACATAAATCTTTAAAACAAACAATAGTAAAAATACTCAAACTCAAGAATGAGGATCATTAAATATCGTAATTGGAATCCATGGAAACGGGGAATTGTGTAGATTCCCTATTAACGAGATAACAAGGTTTAGTATGCTTCTGGTTTCGTTGTTTTCGGCTCATGTTCGTTGACCGAGCCAAGTATTGCTCTATGCTTGTGAAAACTTGATTAAGCACGGAGATTTTGGTTTGAAGTTGAATTGAAATTAAACCAAATTGTTTTGGAATTGGAATCGAACCAAAATCGTGGAGAGAGGCGGTCCAATTAATATTTCATCCCTCCAAAAATTGTGAAATGCTGGTTTAATTGGCAATCCCTTTAAGAGAATAAAATAATAAAATAAAATTTTAAATTAACAATCAAAATTATTTTGAATATAATAATTTACAGGAGTTTTATTTATTAAAAAGTTAGATATTTCAAAATTTTGGAAACAAAGGGATTAAATTGGGTCAAACAAAACAAGACAACTTTGAACTAGAACCAAATGGAATTGAAATTGAAACATTAATGGAACTAGAACTTAGAAAGGAATTGAAACTGACACCAAAGGCTCGAACAGAATTGACAGATACATTTTCACTTAATTTTGAAACAAGAAATAGCAGTTCAAAACCGTAATTGAAACCAAATCGAATCAGGGTCATGTCCAATAACCACAACAAAAGAAAGAAATGTGTCATAGTGTATGTATTTCAAATTTTGGTTAAAACTTTTCAGAGAAAAAATTTGGTTAGAATTATTATCTATTGAGTAAAAGATTTAAAAAGGACGAGAAAAATAAAAAAGGCTAGACCTTTTTGTTGGCGCAAAGTGAGAGTATCGGTTGGCATGTAGCTGCGTCGACGAGTATTTGCTCGACTTTTTTTTTTTTATAAACAGCCACGCCATTGGCATTACTCTTAACTTCTTTATTTCCAAACAAATAAATATGCTGGAAGTTAACTTCTTTTTTAATATGCCTAATAAAACTCACTTGATTATGGCTTTCTCTCGTGTTATATCAAAATGCAGGTCTTGACCTGGTTAAAAACGAGCAAGTGAAAGCCATATTAGGGCCAGCAACATCAATGCAGACCGATTTTGTAATTGATATTGGAGAGAAAGCTCAGGTGCCCATTGTGTCATTTTCTGCAACAAGCCCTTCCCTCACTTCCTCTCTACGTCCATATTTCTTTCGAGCCACACAAAATGATGCCACTCAAGTGCTTGCCATAAGCGCCATAGTCCAAGCCTTTAGATGGAAGGAAGTGGTGCCTGTTTTCGTCGACAATGAATATGGAGAGGGAGTCATGCCTTACTTGATTGATGCTTTGCAGGCAATTGATATTCATGTCCCTTACCGCAGTGCCATTTCTCCGGCGGCCACCGATGATCAAATTATTGAAGAACTTTACAAACTCATGACTATGCAGACCAGAGTCTTCATCGTCCATATGTCTTTCAATCTTGGGTCTCGTCTTTTTACCAAGGCAAAGGGGATTGGAATGATGGGTCCAGGCTATGCTTGGATCATGACTGATGGCATGACTAATTTCTTGAGTACGCTAAATACTTCAATCATTGATTCAATGCAAGGGGTGTTGGGTGTCCATCCTTACGCTCCAAATACGAGAGAACTACATAATTTTCGAGTTCGATGGAAAAAGAAATTCCTTCAAGATAATTCAGAGATCCTTAATGCTGATACAAACATTTATGGACTGTGGGCATATGATGCTACCAAGGCATTGGCCATGGCAATTGAGGATGCTGGAACTGTAAATCTCAGTTTTCAAATGCCGAGCAATTTGTCTACCAATGCAACGGATCTGGAAACTTTTGGGGTCTCTAGTTATGGTCCAAACCTTATTCAGGCATTATCAAACATTAGTTTCAAAGGTCTCTCGGGATATTTCGGTTTTGTTGGTGGGCAACTGCAATCTTCAGCCTTCCAGATCGTTAATGTGAATGACCAAGGTGGCAGAGGGATTGGGTTTTGGACAGCAAAAAATGGATTTGCCAGAATGTTGAGCTCCCCTTTGACAAGTACTGGTACATATTCTACTTCTAATTCCAATCTTGCGCCTGTTATATGGCCAGGGGATACATTTTCTGTTCCAAAGGGCTGGGACTTTCCAACTAATGGCAAGAAGTTAAAAGTGGGAGTGCCATATAAGGAGGGATACACTGAACTTGTGAAGGTTAACATAAATCCTGCCACTAATGCCACAACGGCCACAGGATATAGCATCGCCGTTTTTGAAGCTGTAGTCAAAGCCTTGCCTTATGCTTTGCCTTTTGATTACGTTTCATTTAACACCAGTTCTGCAACTTATAATGATATGGTCTATCAAGTCTATTTAGGGGTAATCCTCTATATATTCTTGTTTCTATCAAAGTTAGTTAGCTCATTTTTTTCTTTCATTGATGGGAATTTAATTGTTTTACCATGGCCATTGAAAACAGAAATATGACATGGTTGTGGGAGACGTGACAATTAGAGCCAACAGGTCCTTGTATGTCGACTTTACGTTGCCTTACACAGAATCTGGGGTGTTAATGATTGTGCCAGTCAAAGGCAACAAAAGCGAGAATGCATGGATTTTCCTGAAGCCATTTACATGGGAAATGTGGGTGACAAGCCTCTGTTTCTTTGTTTTTATTGGTTTTTGTGTCTGGGTTCTTGAACACAGAATTAATAAAGATTTCCGTGGACCTCCTGCTCATCAAGCTGGCACTAGTTTCTGGTTTTCCTTTTCCACCATGGTTTTCGCGCATCGTAAGCGCTATTCAGTAAGCAAATTTGTTTCAATTTTCATGTGTACCTGTGATTCACTAACACTCTTGACGTTTGTACTTAAATCATAATTTCAGGGGAGAAAGTGGTCAGCAACCTAGGCAGATTCGTCACAATTATATGGTGTTTCGTTGTTTTGATTATCACACAAAGTTATACTGCCAACTTGACAAGTCTTCTAACAGTACAACAGTTGCTACCCGCTGTAACCGATGTAAACAGTTTGATAAAGAACAAGGAGCATGTGGGATATAAGAACGGATCTTTTGTTTTTGGGCTCTTAAAAGGCTTGCGTTTCGATGAATCTAGGCTTATATCTTATAATTCTATTGAACACTGCAAGCAACTTCTTGACAGTGGAAGTGGCAATGGTGGTATAGCAGCTGCCTTCGATGAAGTGCCTTACATAAAGCTCTTTTTGGCACGGTATTGCTCCAAGTATACCACAGTAAAACCTGCATTTAAAACAGCTGGCTTCGGTTTTGTAAGTTTCCTCCCTCAAATTTCATCTTCCAGTATGTTAAATCTTATAAACTTGATGGTTAATAATCTTTTTCCTTCTCTCGTATAAGTACTAACTTTTTTGTTTTTGACTTGAAGGTTGTGCCTAGGGGTTCTTCTCTTGGACCAGATGTCTCAAGAGCGATTCTAAATGTGACAGAGGGAGACACAATGAAGGAAATTGAAAATATTTGGTTTGGGAAACCGGCCAATTGTCCCAATTTGAACACTTTTGACACATCAAATAGCCTTAGTCTCAATAGTTTTTGGGGTCTATTCTTGATTGCTGGAGTAGTCTCAATTTTAGCTCTCCTGATATTTGTGGCCACATTTGTTTATGAACACCAAAGTGCGTTAATGCCTTCCATTTCAGAACCTTCAATACGGCAAAGAGTGCGTGATTTGTTCAGAAGTTTTGATCAAAGGGACTTGAGATCACATACCTTTAGAGAAACTCAATTGGCTGACAGAAGCGTCAATGACATTAATGCTATTCCTAGTATGGTGGGTGCAACAAGTCCAACAGCCAATTCAATCCACACAGAATTTTTAAGAGAGCAAGGGGCGTCGTCTTCTGACTATGATGATCTTAATACAAATGGGCAATCACCTCAACATCAGGTGGCTTCCTAACATTAAGCTTGTTGATGAGGCTGAGAGTTTTACTGAAGACTCTAATAGCAGTTGAAAGGAAATATGAAGAAGAAGAAGAAGATGCTGCAGAGAAGAATCATCAAGAAAGTAGTATTAGTAGTAGCTATAGTAGAAAAATAAAAGGCTTAGAGAATAAGTAATCCACATTTGTATTAGATAGTGTGGTGACTGATGTAAAGTATAAGTTAGTGTCTTTTAATTATGGGACATAACTTGTACAAGTTAACAAAAGCACAAAGAATAGATAGTGATAAAGTTGATCTTGTAAGTCTATACATGGAACCATATTTTAAAGAAATAAAAGTGTGTGAAAACCAAAAAGGAAAAAAAAATAATAATACAACTAGAAGAGGAAAACTTGTGAGGAAGTTACAGCAGAGGAAAACTTAATTAAAAGAGAAGATTTTGACTAAAAAATTAAACCCAAACACGAGAAAGAGAGCAGAAAATATGGCATCTAGTATTGTTAATCTCCTAACACCATCATTCTTCTCTGGATCCTACCAACAGCAGTGGTCAGTGAAGATGAAAGCATATCTTGAAACTCATAATCTATAAAAAGCAATGAGGACAGGTAGAGATCCACCGCCTTTGCCTAAAACTCCAACATAAACTAGATCAAGCATCATAAAGAGGAAAGTTCAAAAAAGTTTAAAGTAATTACTTGCATCCATTCAGCCCTCTCAAAATGTCATATTCGCATGAATCATGGCATGTGAGACTTCTAAGAAAGCTTGGGATAAGCTTGGAGATGAGTTTCGCGGAAGTGATAAGATTAGGTAAATAAAACTTCTAAACTTGAAGAGAGAGTTTAAAATATTAAGAATGAAAGTTACAAACTCACTAAAAGATTATACCCTAAAGTCGTAAGCGGTAGTGATTCAAATTAGACTGAAAAGAGAAGATATAACAAACTAAAGAGTGATAGAGAAGGTTTTGGTAAGTTTACAAGGAAAGTTTGAGGGTAAAATTTTCTCTCTTGAAGATTTAAAGGATTTTAGTACAATTAGCCTTTTAGAGTTCCTAGCCATTATTGAGGCCTTTTATGGTTGCACTTTAAAATTTTCAAGGAGTGATAATAACAGAGAGTTTACCCCAGTAGAGTTTAATCAATTTTACAAGGACTTAGGGATTTAATGCTTTTTTTGTTGTTGGTTATACACCATAATAGAATGGGATAATGGAAAGGATGAACAAAATAGTTCTTCAAATGACAGATGCATGTTGATTCAAAAGAAGCTTCCAAAGTCTATTTGGGCTGAAGTAATAGACACTGTTGTTTACCTTCAAAATATATTGCCAACAAAGGTAATGGAAGGCAGGACTCTAATTGAGGCTTAAAGCATGGTCAAGCCTGGTGTTTGGGGCCTCATGTTTTACGCACATACCAAATGTGAAAAGAAACAAGTTAGATGAAAAAGCGAAAAGGGCATCCTAGTTGGTTACAAAGTTTCTAGTCAAAAGGTTACAAAGTTTAGAACATTGTCACAAGCAAAGTTTGAGTCAGCATGGATCTAAAAGTATATAAAAATGCCTATTTGAATTGGAATGATTTCTAAATACAAAAGCAATCAATTATTAAAGTTATTAAAGTTATAAAATGAGATAATATTTGGAACTTAAAAACTTTGATCATCCTCCTATTAGAGGTTCAAGGCCTTTCATTGAAGTATACTAAAGCTACAAAGTGCAATAATGTAATGGTTAAAACAACTACTAATAATGAGGCATATAGGCTTAAACAATGAAACATAGTTATACAAGAGGAGATTTTAATGATTGTGATCAATCAAACATAGGAATTAATTGACAAACTAAATGACAAGTAGGTCATTGATTTCAAGTAGGTTTACAAGGTAAAACTCAACCTTAATAGCATTATTAATAGATTTAAAACTAGACTTGTGTTCATGGGCTATTTAATTGCCTAAAATTGACTACATAAAGATTTTTGCCTCAATTGCTTGAATAAACGCCATAAGAATTCTCATTGTCATTACATCTTAGTTAAGACGAAAAAACTATCATTTAGATGTTAAAATGCTTTCCTAAATGGTGTTTTAAAAAAGGAGATTTATATGGCTCAACTTGAGAGATTTGAAGTTAAAAGGCAATAGTAGATAGTGTATAAGCTAGTTAAGGTCTTGTATGACTTTAACAATCTACTAAGATTTAGTATATTAAAATAAACTCTTTTTATAAAGAATAAGTTTCAAAAGGAGTGAGAGTGATGTCATATTCTATATAAAGAAGAACTTTAATGGAGATATGCCAATTATCTCTATATATGTAAATGATTTGTTGGTGATAAGAAAAAATGGCAATGAAAAGCAAAAATTCAAATGTGAGATGAAAGATCAATTTGAAATGTTTGATCTTGGTACTATGAGATACTTTATAGGGCTTGAAGTTCACAATCAAGTGAAGGCATCTTCTTGTATTAAAAGAAGTATAGTTTAGAAACATAAAAGCTAGTTTGCTATTAAGGTTTATGTAGAAACCATCTTTATCTCCCTTAAAAGTAACAAAGAGGGTCTAAGGTATTTAAAGGGATTAGTTTCACTTGAAGTTTAGTATACACCTATTAAGAATGGAAAATTGATTGGTTATGTAGATAACAATTTGGCTAGAAGTAAGGATGGAATGAAAGTACATCAAGCTATATCTTTCCACTTGGTTTATAAATGTTCTCCTAGAATTTTAAGAAGTAAGAGGAAGTAGTTCAATCAACTGCTGAAACTAAGTATGTGGCAACAACAAACCTAGCTATTTGGCTAAGTAAGATCTTGCAGGATCTTAGGTTTAAACAAACTAAAACTATTGAGAGATTACGTATGATAAGAAGTCAACCATTGGAATAGTTAAAGATCCAATTCAACTCGCGAGGACTAAGCACATAATGTCAAATTTCATGTAGTCAGTGAAGTAAAAAGAAGTGAAGATATTAAGCTAGTGCATTGTAGGTCAAAGTCTAGCTAATTGACATTCTTACCAAGTCTAGAAAAAAAATTAACATTTCTATCTTTTTGTATGCCAACAAAAAAAAAGTAAAATATAAATGTAAATATATTTTTAAGACATATTTTAGATTTTTTTATATAATTTTTATTAAATTAAATTACAAATTTAAATATTTAATTAAGTTTAATAAAAAATTAACATTCAGTAAAAAATATAAAATTATAATTAATTTAAAAATTAAAATATAATTAACATATAATTATAAAAATTATTAAAAATTTAGAACTTCTTAAAAACTTGTTTCTCAAAATAAAGCCCATCATAAATTATACTAAATAATTAAATAGTCTAAACCTGTCTCATTCTTAATTTTCATATTCTCTTTTCTCCTATTCCACGGAAAAATCTTCAACCTAAGCGGTTTAATCAACGAAAGACCGGCCGACAATAAACCTTGTGGTACAATCTTTGTGGATATTAAAAAACATCTTAGTAATTAAAATTAAAATTTTACCATCAAAATTAACTTAATTTGCCTCATAATAAATAATAATAATAAAATAAAAAAACAGAAGAAAACACCGCTCGCTCTCTTTATCGATTGGTTGCCAAAAATACGTTGAAACTTGAAAGTCACGCGAGAATATTGACTTTATTGTTTTTTTTTCTTTTTGAAAATTGGAAGATTAATTTTGTTTTTCACTACTACGCTATTTCAACTAAAGCAGTGGAATTACGTGGGAAGGCGGATGTTTGTGAAAGTTCCGAGCAAGGCTCTCGACAGTTGACACCTAGACGTATAGCACCCGACAACAATTATCGACTTTTGGTTGAAATTTAATTAGAACCGCGCTTCGAGCAAAATAAATAAAAAGAAGATTTTTAAGACTAGATGAATTGACTAAGACTCGATCAAATTTGAAAGCATCAAAGCTACAGTGTCATCCAAATATTGGTAATCCGAAGGTTTATGGATTATGACTCTGTTATATATGTATTGAGCTGATTTTTTTGTTTTTATTTAATATACTATATTGTAATTGACACATAAAATTTTTTTTTATCTAATTTATCTCTAAGATTAGTTATTAAGTATAAATTCCCATTAATTTAATAATTTTCCCACGTCGGCAACTTAATCAAGGCTAGAGTTATCCCTACCACCGCGCACCTTTGATTTGGTCAAGATAACGGTCCTAAGGTAGCGAAATTCCTCGTCGGGTAAGTTCCGACCCGCACGAAAGGCGTAACGATCTGGGCACTGTCTCGGAGAGAGGCTCGGTGAAATAGGCGTGTCTGTGAAGATGCGGACTGCCTGCACCTGGACAGAAAGACCCTATGAAGCTTCACTGTTCCCTGGGATTGGCTCTGGGCCTTTCCTGCGCAGCTTTGACCCTCTGAAGCGGTTATGACTCGTGAGAGAAAGCTGGACAAAAGTACAATCTTTGGGGTATCGGACGCGGTCCGATAAATAGGAAAAAGCTGAATTGGTTTTAGAACATATGCACTCTCCAAGTTATCCGGAAAGAGCATATATTGATAGATTGGATTGCTTTTGTCACTTTATCTCGCTCTTTCTTTCCAATCTATAACCTATGATAGAGAAACGCTGGCCATCCCCTTTATAATAATACGGGATAGGAGCACATAACTGGGTCCTTCCTTCTCTTTGTTTTTTCTCCTTTCATTTTCTGTCTAACATAACCTAACGTACGCTCAGCCACTTTCCTGGAAATTTTACTGACCTTTCCTTCTCCAATCTCCCCATTAAATTCCCTCCCCAGTCTCCGCATTAAATTAAATAATAATAATACTATACGGTGGTGGGGGCCATTACCGTGCGCCGTGCCAAAACATCTCTATTCCTAATTGGCTTTATTCTGAATTTCAAAGTTACATCTTAACTTTTCCAACGTATACCAGAGGTTCTATTTAAACCACATATCCGCCAAACCCACAAATTAGAGCTCCACACAAATTCTCTGATCTCACTCGCCATTATTGATTGCAAGGTCCCCAAAGATGAGGAACAGCCGCCGTACAAACAATTGCTCCCGACGTTTTTCCATAAATAATTTCCTTGCCTTTGTAGTTTCTTTATGGTTTTTGTCACCCACGGAAGTGTTGGTGATGGCGCAGAATACAACAGTTCCAGTGAATGTAGGCCTGATTTTGGACTTCGATATCGAGGCTAGCAAAGTGGCGTTGAGCTGCATCAACATGGCTCTATCCGATTTCTATGCCTCTAATGGTCATTACACGACCAGGGTGATCATCCAACCTAGGGACTCTAAAGAAGATGTTGCTGCAGCTACCGCAGGTAATCATCTCCTCTTCTGATCCATTTCCGATCGACCTTTTTTTTCCTTCTTTGTCTGAAGAGAAAATCATATATATATATATATGAGAGAAAAAGAATGAAGTAAACCAAATTGAAAATTTAATTTTTTTTGTTACAATACTTATAAAACAGTTACTTTACATAAATAAATTATTTTTAAAATAATTCTCTTTACCTCTTTATAAAAAAAAATTAACTTAAAAGTTTTTGAAAAAAGAATTAATTAACTATCTGAATACAATATGTTACAAATAAAATAAAAATTAAAATTTAATTATAGTTAATATAATATTTTATTTTTAAAAATAAATATTATTTTTTAGTTAAATTTTATAATAAATTTAATTAAACTCATCTCCTTATTATTTTTAAAAAATTAAATAAAATTTTTTTATAATTATATATCTCTCTTACTTTATAAGAAATTCATAAATTATTTTCTTGGTTGATAAGTGAATTGATTAGGGTCTATGATTTTAAAATTTTGAGTGCATAAATATTGTGACAGACGGGTGTATAAGACCCATCTTTTTCATCGGATAAGAAGAGGAGGATTTTAAGGTATATAAACGTGAGTACTGCATACTTAAAAGGTTGTCTTTTGGGAGAGAGTAATGACTCCGTGACAAGTGGTATTAGAGCCAATCCCGACCCTTATTCCAATATCTCCTGCTAAGTCTTTTTATGTAGAAGGAGTAGGCAAAAGGAGGTTCTAATTCTCGACGAGGACATTGATGAATTCGGTGGGGGAAAGTGTGACGGACGAATGTAGGAGACTCATCTCCCACATCGGATAAAAAGAGGAGGATCTTGAGATATATAAACATGAGTGTTACATACTTAAAAGGTTATCTTTTGAGAGAGAGTATCCCGTTACAATATGCATAGGAAGCAGGAGAAAACAGTCTAAAAACCGTGAAAAGCACTGTGATAAAATTTAATAACAATAACTATATTATCTCAAGTTAATTATCTTGTAAAAACTCACGAAGCATTATTATAACCACGACAAAAGAAGGAAATGTGTCATTTTGTATTTATTTCAAATTTCGGTTAGAAATTTTTAGATAAAAATTTGGTTAGAATTGTTTCCTATTAAGTAAAATGTTTAAGAAGCACAGAAAAAATAGAAGAGGGTAGACCTTCTTGTTGTTGAAGAGTATGAGTAGTGGTTGGCACGTAGTTCGGTCAAAGGGCATTTGCTTGACTCTTTTTTTTTTTCTTTTTTTCTTTCAATAGCCATGCTATTTGCAGGCATCTAACTTCTTTTTCTCTAATCGAATAAATTTACTGGGAGTGTATCATATACTTCACTTTTTTCTTGTTTTTTTTTTAATTATTTCAAGAATAAAAAAGACTTCATTTCTTCGTACTTCACTTTTGGTTCTTTTTAAAAAAGAAAAATGGTTACACTTCTTCGTCGTATTATTACCAGAACGATTAAATAATCGTGTGCGTCGATAAAAAAATTAATTGATTAGAAACTTCGTCACTTTAAGTTTTTTTCTGTTTTTCCTCGATATATTAAGCAAGGCGAGATTCTCTGGCTGTTTCAAAAGCTGACCTTTGGCAGTCGGGAGAAGCAGAAAGTTAACTTTTTGTTAGTTGACATTGCGGTTCTTAGCTTGTAGAATGAAACGGTTCTAGAGAATCTGTGAGGGATTTTATAGAGTATTTGCGTGCTCGCTCCAAAGACAGGCAATAACTTTTAAACCAAAGAGTTAGTACAACAATTTCAACAAGTATTTCCCTAACTTTAATTATTACACAATTTCATTAATATATAGACTAAATATATAGTGTTTTCCAGATTAATCCTCGGCTGTTTTAACAAAAGAGCTAAATGCACATTTAAGGCAAAAAAAGTTGTTAATAATAGTTGAGGTCTGAAAAAATGCTTCGACAACATGAGAAAAGATTACCATGCACAAAATGACATGTGCACCGGATTTTATGCTCACCTCCGCGCAAATGCATGCATAAAGATCATTATTTATTAATAAAATTATAATATGTTATGCACATTATATTTTCATGATTAATTAAATAATTTTAATTTATAAATGATAGTATCATAAATATGCATATTTAAATATTATCTACATCTATAAGTCGTTGGTTTGACTACATCTCCCTTGATTATGGTTTTGTTTACTGTTATATCAACATTTAGGCCTTGACTTGATCAAAAACGAGAAAGTGCAAACAATATTGGGGCCATCAACATCAATGTAGGCTGATTTTCTGATTGATACCGGAGAGAAAGCTCAAGTACCCATTATGTCATTATTTGCAATGAGTCCATCCCTTACTACCTCTCGGCCTCCATATTTCTTTCGCGCAACACAAAATGATGCCAATCAATTGCATGCCATAAGTGCCATAGTCCAGGCCTTTGGATGGAAAGAAGTTATGCCTGTCTACATTAACAATAAATATGGCAAGGGAGTCATACCTTACTTGATCGATGCTCTGCAGAAAAATGATGTTCGTGTCCCTTATCGGAGTGTCATTTCTCCGGTAGCTACCAATGATTAAATCGTTGAAGAGCTCTACAAACTGATGACCATGCAGACTAGAGTCTTCGTCGTTCATATGTCTTTCCATCTTAGGTCTCGTCTTTTTATCGAGGCAAAGAAGATTGGAATGATGGGTCTGGGCTATGCTTGGATCATAATTGATGGCATGCCTAATTTCATGAGTACGCTGAATACTTCAGTCATTGATTCAATGCAAGGGGTGTTGGGTGTCCATCCTTATGTTCCAAATACAGCAAAGGTAAACAGTTTTCTAGCTCGATGGAAAAAAAAATTCCTTCATGACAATCTAGATATCGTTAATGCCAATATGAACGTTTATGGACAGTGGGCATATGATGCTACTGTGGCATTGGCCATGGCAATTGAAGAAGCTGAGACTACAAATCTTAGCTTCAACGGACTTGGAAACATTTGGGGTCTCTAGAAATGGTCCAAGCCTCATTCAGGCATTATCAAATACTAGTTTCAAAGGTCACTTAGGAAATTTCAGTTTTGTTGGTGCGCAACTACATTCTTCAGCTTTCCAGATAGTTAATGTGAATGGCCAAGCGACCAGAGGGATTGGATTTTGGATAGCAGAAACGGACTTGCCAAAACGTTAAGCTCACCTATAACAAGTACTAGTACATGTTCTAGTTCTAATTGCAGTCTCGCACATGTTATATGGCCAGGGGATACAATTTATGTACCAAGGGGTTGGGACTTTCCAACCCATGGCAGGAAGTTGAAAGTTAGAGTGCCAGATAAGACTGGATTCACCGATTTCGTGAAGTTCACCATAGATCCTACCACTAATGCTACAACGGCTACAGGTTACTGCATCGATGTTTTTGAGGCTGTAGTTGAATCCTTGCCTTATGCTTTGCCTTTTGACTACATTCCATTTGACATCAGTTCTGCAAGTTATAATGATTTGGTCAATCAAGTCTATATAGGGGTAATTCTCTTTATATTCTTCTTTCTATCTAAGTAAGTTCATTGTTTTCTTTCGTTGACGGGAATTTATATGTTTTATTGTGGCAATTGACAACAGAAATTTGACATGGTGACGGGAGACGTGACAATTAGGGCCAACAGGTCCTTGTATGTTGACTTTACGTTGCCATATACAGAACCTAGGGTATCAATGATTGTGCCAGTCAAAGGCAACGAAAGCAAGAATGCATGGGTTTTCTTGAAGCCGTTGACATGGGACTTGTGGGTGACAACCCTTTGTTTCTTTGTTTTTATTGGTTTCTGTGTATGGGTTCTTGAACACAGAATCAATGAAGATTTTCGCGGACCTCTAGCCCATCAAGTTGGCACTAGTTTTTGGTTTTCCTTCTCCATCATGGCGTTTGCACATCGTAAGCACAATTCAGTAATCAATGTGAGCAAACTTATTTGAATTTTCATATACAGCTATGATTCAATAGTGCTCTTTGCGTTTTTGCTTAAACCATGATTGCAGGGGAGAGATTGGTTAGCAACTTGGCTAAATTTGTCAGTCATTTGGCGTTTCCTTGTTCTGATTGTTGTGCAAAGTTATATGGCCAGCTTGACGAGTCTTCTAACAGTACAGCAGCTACTGCCTACAGTAACTGATGTAAATGGTTTGATCAAAAACAAGGAGTTTGTGGGATACCTGGAGGGATCCTTTGTTTTGGGGCTCTTGAAAGGCTTGGGTTTCGACGAATCTAGGCTTAGACCTTATAATTCAACTGAGCAGTGCAACGAGCTTTTTGACAAAGGAAGTGGCAGTGGTGGTATAGCAGCTGCTTTCGATGAAATACCTTTCATAAAGCTGTTACTGGCACGGTATTGCTCCAAGTATACTACAGTGGAACCTACTTTTAAAGTAGCTGGCTTCGGTTTTGTGGGTTCTCTACCTAAAATTTTCATTTTCCAATCTGATAACTATCATAAACTTCATTGTTATCTTTCCTTCTTTCATATGGGTACTAACTTTTTTGTTTTGACTTGAAGGTCGTCCCCAGGGGTTCTTCTCTAGGACCCGATATCTGAAGGGCGATTCTAAAGGTGACGGAGGGAGATAAAATGAAGGAAATCGAGAACGCTTGGTTTGGCGAGCATATCAACAGTTCCAACGCAAGCACTTTTATTGCTTCAAACAGCCTTGGTCTCGATAGCTTTCGGGGTCTATTTTTGATTGCTGGAGTAGCTTCATGTTTAGCTCTCTTGATATCTGTGACTACATTTGTTTGTAAGCACTAGAGTGAGTTGATGTCATCCGATTTGGGACCCTTCAATCTGACAAAGGGTTCGTAATTTGTTTAGAAGGTTTGACCAAAGGGACTTGTGTTCACATACCTTTAGAAGAACTGAAGCTAACAGAAGTGTAAATGACATTAATGCTATTCCTATTATAGTGGGTGCTACAAGTCCAACAGATTATTCTGTCCACACAGAATTTCCAGTAGAGCAAGAAAGGTTGTCTTCCGAGTATAGTGATCCTAATACAAATAGGTAATCACCTCAAAATCAAGTGGCTATTAATATTGAGCTCACCAGTCCACCTGTAGAACGACCTGCTGCTGCTGAAACAACCCATTAACCAATTGTTAGTGAATCAGTCCACGTTATTGATAGTAAATCTTAACATTGATTGTATGCCATTTGTAACACCGTTACTCTTAGATTTGTATTTTTCATGTGAAATTGTCTTCGTAATTTGTAAAGTGTTTCTGAAAAAAAATCTATAAAAACAGCATTATTCTACTTGGCATACCCCTGATTCTCCCATATTAGGATCTCCCTGCCACCTCTTCAAAAAGGGAATAGGAAGATCCTCTATCTTTCCTCTTTAGAGCTAACTAGTACCTTCAATTGAAGTAGATTCTGCGAATAAGCCTAATAAATCTTAGATATATTTCCCTTTCTCATTAACAATCAAAGTTTCCCTTGCTTGCGACTCTTGTGATCCTTTTTGCTGAGGCATTAATCATTCTTCTTTTGATGCATCTTTTAAATGTCCTTGTTTCTTGGCACATCAAGCCAATTTGCATACTGCTGTGGTTAGAAATTATCCTTCTAGACCAAACACATTCCTGGCTGGGCTAGGCCTAGATTTGTGAGTTACATAGCTCTTTGCACTTTGCTGGTTGATAAAGTTGTTTGTCAGTAGTTTTTGCTAGTTGTGTACGTTGTTTAATGGCTTTATTATTACCTTTCGATGAGTCAATTAATGGTTTCATGCTTTTGAAAGAAAAAGTAATCTATCTACAATCAATTACATAAAGTGTCTTAACCATCTATATGTCAAACTTTGGTATTGGAAATTTGCAATTTATAAGAGACTTCTTATACCTTTGGTTCCAAGTCCTAACACTCACCTAGAATCTATGAATTCCCTAACTCTAGAAAAATTGTATTTGAGAGCAAAAGGACAAAGAAGAAGAGAAAACAAAAAAGGAAAAAAGAAAACTAAAATAAAAAAAGTATTGACCTATGTTTATATTATGATGCTAATGGCTACTTAGCTTAAGTACTAAGTTTAAGACCACCATTACATTGATCTTGTTATTTTCTCTACCTTGCAATGCAAATAATTAAGAGTAAATAAGATAAGAAAATATAGAACATATACAATAATTTATAATAATTCAGTTTAAATTAAGAGTTTACATTCACTTCTCAAGGCTTCTCTCTTGAGAATTCCATTTTACTAACTCTTTTTCTTTTGTGGAGTGAAAATAACTCTTTACACTAAGTCATTTTAACTTAAATTATAATAAAAATTTTATAAAATTTTCACAAGAATCAGTATTTTTTTGACTTAAAGACTTCCACTTTACTTTTTACTATAACATACTTATTCTTTCTACAATTATAACTTGAACATTCTTACTCTTCACAATTTTAGTTTTTCACTCTAAAACTTTTGATATTTCTCTATCATTAAATTTAATACAAAACCTTTAGTATATCTTTATATTTTCTACACTTTTTCCACTCTTTTCACACTTTACTAAAAAGTTCTACAACCCTTTTATAGATAAACATAACAAACTAGTCATTTGAAATTGATTTTTTTATAAATAAGAGCAATTTCCAAAATAGGAAAATTTCTCTCTTAGGTATTAGTCAACTATAGTACTTTGATCAGTTAATTGGCCCAAAATTTTTGTAACATTTTTAGATTTGTGCACTTTTAAGTTGTTCAATCTCATTAGTTAATTGCAGTCGACGGTTAGGTTGAATAGTTTAAAATCTCTATAACTTTTACAATTTTGAAACTTTCAACTTTTAAACTTTCTCTTATCAAATGTAGCCATTGATTAGGTCCACTGGTTTAAAATTTGTATAACTTTTCTTTACTTCTTTGGTATTAGGTCAACCAACTTCAATTTTTTCTTCTTCTCTTTACAACTTCTTTGGTGTCTGGTTAACTATATGCAATAGTGTAGTCAATCAACCCAAATTGTTTGTTTCTTCTCTTTGCAACTTATTTGGTATCCAATTGATTGCAAGCATTAATTTGATCAACTGACCAAAATTTTCTATTTCTTTTTGTTTTTCTTTTTTTATTTGTTGATTAATTGGTTGATACCATAGGTTGACTAATTCCAATTCTTTGTTTCTTTTCTTTGTCTAGTCAGTGTCATAGGTCAACCCATTCTAAGACTTATATAATGAATTTTGAATGTTGCTTTAATTTTCTTGCTATTTGATAGAATTTGGTTATTCAAGGCTTTTAAATTTAGTTTGGACAAGATTTTCCCATGTAAGTTCTTTCTTAATTGATCAAAACATGAATGTTGTGTAATAAAAAAAAAAGCATTAAGATCTTGAATTTCTAAAAACTTTTTAAGTTAGAAAATCTTACTTTGGCTTTAAACTTGGTGCCATCATGGTCTTCATTTTGGATTGAGAAATTATTTTCTTGTGAAGTCTTTGAAAGAGTACATTTATCTCTAATCTTTTTGTACATGTATAGCATGAGTTCTACCATAAAATTACTTAAGTTAAACAAAAGATGAAAGACTTCATACATATTATAAGCTATAAAAAAATTATATTATGTCAGTGCAAACTTAATTTTCAAATAAGTTTTACTTAGTGTGAACTTAATTTTTAGATTAAATTTTTTCATTGCAAACTTTATTTTTTATTTTAATTTTATTGAGTAAGTATAAATTTAATTTACAAATTAAATTTTATCAATATAAATTTATTTTTTAATTTTAATTGCATCACGTGAGTTTTAATATTTTATTTTATTCATCTCTTTAAGTTCGTGTGTAATATACAAGTAAAAGTTTTATTAAGTCAAGTGCTACTTCTCGTAAGCAATTTAAAATTTATTGTGTAACTAATATTTAGTATCATAAAAATATAATACAAATAAATATAATCAATTATATAATAACTCAATTATATTAACATGTTAAAATAAATAACATATCATTTAACAGTTTCACATACAATAAGTAAATGATATTGTCATAATTGTTTTACGTATATACTTCTCTACATACGAATCTAAAGGTGCATTACTATCGTTTTTATTTTCTTAATTTAGTCTATGGAGGGAAGGGGCAGTAATTTGGTTGTTGGGTACATATAAGTCCATGTGGTGTAATAGTTGGACAGTTTACTTCCCCACTCTAAAAGGATAAACAAATAGAAAAAGAAATCACAAAGAAAGAGAAAAGAAAGTCTTCAAATTTTCATTAACGATTTCACGGTCTAATTTTCAGTAGCTACTTCGCTATTGCAGCCCATTGGTTTTGTCATTGAATTGCCATCTGAGTCTGACAAAAGTTGGCACATATAAAACCTCGCACGCCAATGTCAAATCTTAATGTGCGCGCACAAAAAAGAGAAAAAAAATGTCAAACTTAATGTTTGTTTATTTGGTAAAAAAATAATTTATTTATAAAAAAGTATTATTTTTATTATTTAATTTATTGTTAAAAATATTTTTTGATTTTAATTATTAAAAAATAAAATTAAAAAGATAGAATCAAATATTGTAATATAAATTAATTATTATTATATATAAAAATATAAAAAAATCTGATTAATTCTCTTAAAATAAAATAAATTTTGATATTAAATAGTAAAATAAAAAAAATCTTGTGGCAATAATAATAAAATTAACTTGTAATAAAAAAATAATAATAAAAGTGATTGGTAATTATCTTTTTCTCTCACTTGTCGTTTACAAAAAATTAATTTTCCTTTGTTTTGAATAGGAGTCTTCTTTCCGTAAATAATTTACTATTTTTTATTAACTTTATAATTATTTTTTTATTAATTACATTATTTCAATTTATCAAATAAAAAATAAAAAGATAATTTTAAAAAAATATTTAACTCAAAACAAATGTATCGTAAACCGCATAAAAATTGCACTATGTCGCACATGACGAGTGTACAGTTTCACATGATGCTTCCTCGAAACGAAGCCCATCATTAATTATGCGAGACAATTAATTAATTTAAGATACCTGGCTGTCTCATTCTCAATTTTTCTTTTGTTTTTTTCTCCGATTACACGGAAAAGTCTTCTTCAACCTTATCAGTTTAATCAACGGAAGACCGTCCGACACACACACCAACCGGCACATATTGCGCCGACAAAAACTGCTTGGCTCACGGGGCTGCGAAGAAAACGTTGTAACTTGAAAGGTCACGCCCCATTAGAATATTTACAATCTGTTTTTTTTTTTTTTTTTTTTTTATCTCTTGAAAGTTAGAAGATTAATTTCGGTATTTACTACTACCAATTTTACAATTTCAACTAAAGAAGTGGCATTAAATTTTCTTTTGGGTATATAAGCGGTGGAATTAAGTTGAAATGTAGATGTTTGCGAAAGTTCCGAGCAAGGGCCTTTACAGTTGACACCTATACGTATAATATCTAACAAAAAATTATCGACCTTTCGTTGAAAATTAATTAGAACCGCACCAGGTATGTTTTGGCACTTGCTGTTGTATGGCTTCTGTCCTCGAGTAAAATTAGTGAAAATAAATTATTAAGCAACGACTTTGACTTGATGAATTCACTAGGACTTCATCAAATTTGAAAAAAGCAGAATTTCAAACCTATTAACAGATTGTTTTGCTTCCCACTTGAACTCGCTCTTTTTTCTTTTTTTTTTTTTTCCAATCTATAACATATGATAGTGAAATGCCGGCCATACCCTATGTAACAGTACGTGATAGGAGCACATAACTGGGTACTTTTTTTTTTTTTTTTTTCATTTCATTTTCCGTCTAACCTAAGCTAACGTATGCTTAGCCACTTTCCTCGAAATTTTACTGACTTTTCCCCCTCCAGTCTCCCCGTTAATTTCCCCGTCCAGTCTCCCAATTAAATAATAATAATAATAGTAAACGGTGCTGATGGCCAT
>CM034051.1:5828414-5854126 GCA_019804595.1 Bruguiera parviflora
TTTTTTCTTTTTTCATACAAAAACTTATAAAACAGCTATTTTAAATAAATAAATTATTTTTGAAATTATCTTTTCTATTTTTCTGTGAATTTTTTTTTAATTTTCTATTAAAGTAAGTCTTAAAATGTAATGAGAAACTCTTTTATTAATAACTCAAAGAGCCTTTGATGAAAAGAAAAAAGAAAAAAAATAGCTAATGATATATTATATTTTTTGAAAAAATAAAATTTAATTATAATTAATAAAATTCTTTATTTTAAAAAATTAATATTATTTCTTAGTTTAATTTTGTAAAAAATTTAATTAGCATCCACTTCTTAATGCATTATCGTAATTGATAAATAATTTAGTAAAAATAAATAATCTTAAAATTTTAGAAATTGTAAAATCGTAAAAAATATTATAATAAAATTTAATTATAATAATTATATTGCCTCTAGTTAATTAATACTGGTCTTTTTTTTTTTTTTATATGACGATGCGACAAGAATCGCTTGTCAATCAAATTTCCATTATTTAAATATCGTAGTTCGGGAATTGTATAGATTCCTTGTCAAGGAGATGACAATGTTTTCTAGTTTAGTTGTTTCCGGCCCTTGTACGTTGACTAAGCCAATTAGTGCTCTATGCTCTATGATAACCGCTACAAAAGAAGAAAACGTGTCGTTTTGTATTTATTTCAAATTTCGGTTAGAATTTTTTAGATAAAAAAAAAAATTGGTTAGAATTATTACCCATTGAGTAAAATGTTTGCTTGCTTGAATCTAACTTCTTTTTCTCTAATCAAATAAATATGCCGGGAGTTCATCCTATACTTGACTTTTCTTTTTTTTTTTAAACGATAAAAAAAAAAAAAAGGCTTCACTTCTTTGTGGTATCATTACATGAACGATTAAATAATCGTGTGGGTCGATAAAAAAATTAATTGATCAGAAACTTCCTCACTTTATTTATTTATTTTTTTTCGTCGATATATTAAGCAAGGCGAGAGATTCTCTGACTGTTTCAAAAGCTGACTTTTCTCACCCCTTTCCTTAGCCATGTAAAAATAAGTTGTTAATGAAAATATGCATTGGTAACTTTTTTTTTGAGAAAAGATTATTATGCACAAAATGACATGTACACCAGATCTTATGCACAGCTCAGCGCGCATGTCCACTATTTATCAATGAAGTTATAATGCGTTGTACACATTATACTATTATGATTAATTAAATAATTTTAATTTTTGAATAATAGTATCATAAATATGCATTCAAATATTACCCGCATCTATAAGTCGCTACAGCTCCCTTGATTATGGTTTTGTTTCCTGTTATATCAAAATAGGTATTGATTTGATCAAAAACGAGGAAGTGCAAACAATAATGGGGCCATCAACATCGATGCAGGCTGATTTTCTAATTGATATCGGAGACAAAGCTCGAGTACCCATTATGTCATTTTTTGCAACGAGTCCTTCCCTTAATACCTCTCAACATCCGTATTTCTTTCGAGCAACACAAAATGAGGCCACTCAAGTGCATGCCATAAGTGCCATGGTCCAGGCCTTTGGATGGAAAGAAGCTGTGCCTGTCTACATCAACAATAAATATGGCGAGGGAGTCATACCTTACTTGATCGATGCTTTGCAGGCAGTTGAAGTTCGTGTCCCTTATCGGAGTGTCATTTCTCCAGTAGCCACCGATGATCAAATCGTTGAAGAGCTTTACAAATTGATGGACATGCAGACTAGAGTCTTTGTTGTTCATATGCCTTTCAATCTTTGGTCTCGTCTTTTTACTGAGGCAAAGAAGATTGGAATGATGGGTCCAGGCTATGCTTGGATCATGACTGATGGCATAACTGATTTCATGAGTACGCTGAATACTTCAATCATTGATTCAATGCAAGGGGTGTTGGGTGTCCATCCTTATGTTCCAAATACAAGAGAGCTAGATAGTTTTCTGGTTCGATGGAAAAGGAGATTCCTTCAAGATAATCTGGATATCCTTAATACTGGTACGAATGTTTATGGACTATGGGCATATGATGCTACTGTGGCATTGGCCATGGCAATTGAAGAAGCTGGGACTACAAATCTTAGCTTCCAAGTGCCAAGCAATTTATCTACTAATGCAGTGGACTTGGAAACATTTGGGGTCTCTAGAAATGGCCCAAGCCTCATTCAGGCATTATCAAATACCAATTTCAAAGGTCTCTCAGGAAATTTCAGTTTTATTGGAGGGCAACTACAATCTTCAGCTTTCCAGATAGTTAATGTCAATGGCAAAGCGACCAGAGGGATTGGATTTTGGACAGCAGAAAATGGACTTGCCAAAACGTTGAGCTCACCTATAACAAGTACTAGTACATGTTCTAATACATGTCTCGCACCTGTTCTATGGCCAGGGGATACAACTTCTATTCCAAGGGGCTGGGAATTTCCAACCCGTAGCAGGAAGTTGAAAGTTGGAGTGCCAGATAGGACTGGATTCACCGATTTCGTAAAGGTCACCATAGATCCTACCACTAATGCTACAACGGTTACAGGTTACTGCATCGATGTTTTTGAGGCTGTAATCAAATCCTTGCCTTATGCTTTGCCTTTTGACTACGTTCCATTTGACATCAGTAATGCAAGTTATAATGATTTGGTCAATCAAGTCTATATAGGGGTAATTCTCTTTATATTCTTCTTTCTATCACAGTAAGTTCATTGTTTTCTTTCGTTGACGGGAATTTATATGTTTTATTGTGGCAATTAACAACAGAAATTCGACATGGTGGCGGGAGACGTGACAATTAGAGCCAACAGGTCCTTGTACGTTGATTTTACGTTGCCATATACAGAATCTGGAGTATCAATGATTGTACCAGTCAAAGACAACAAAAGCAAGAATGCATGGGTTTTCTTGAAGCCATTGACATGGGACTTGTGGGTGACAAGCCTTTGTTTCTTTCTTTTTATTGGTTTCTGTGTGTGGGTTCTTGAACACAGAATCAATGAAGATTTTCGCGGACCTCCTGCCCATCAAGTTGGCACTAGTTTCTGGTTTTCCTTCTCCACCATGGTTTTTGCGCATCGTAAGCACAATTCAGTGATCAATGTGAGCAAATTTATTTGAATTTTCATGTATAGCTATGATTCACTAGCACTCTTTGTGTTTTTGCTTAAACCATGATTACAGGGGAGAGATTGGTTAGCAACTTGGCTAGATTTGTCATAGTCATTTGGTGTTTCGTTGTTTTGATTCTTGCACAAAGTTATACGGCCAGCTTGACGAGTCTTCTAACAGTACAACAGCTACAGCCTACAGTAACTGATGTAAATGATTTGATCAAAAACAAGAAGTTTGTGGGATACCTGGAGGGATCCTTTGTTTTTGGGCTCTTGAAAGGCTTGGGTTTCGACGAATCCAAGCTTAGATCTTATAATTCAACTGAGCAGTGTAACGAGCTTTTTGACAAAGGAAGTGGCAATGGTGGTATAGCAGCTGCTTTCGATGAAATACCTTTCATAAAGCTGTTACTGGCACGGTATTGCTCCAAGTATACTACAGTGAAACCTACTTTTAAAGCAGCTGGCTTCGGTTTTGTGGGTTCTCTACCTAAAATTTTCATCTTCCAATTTAATAACTGTCATAAACTTGATGGTTATCTTTCCTTCTCACATGGATACTAACTTTTTTGTTTTGACTTGAAGGTTGTGCCTAGGGGTTCTTCTCTAGGACCCGATATCTCAAGGGCGATTCTAAAGGTAATGGAGGGAGATAAAATGAAGGAAATCGAGAACGCTTGGTTTGGCAAGCACACCAACTGTTCCAACCCAAGCACTCTAAACACTTCAAATAGCCTTGGTCTCGATAGCTTTTGGGGTCTATTCTTGATTGCTGGAGTAACTTCAGTTTTAGCTCTCTTGATATCCGTGACTACATTCGTTTATAAGCACCGAAGTGAGTTGATGCCCTCCGATTCAGGACCTTCAATCTGGCAAAGGGTTCGTAATTTGTTTAGAAGGTTTGATCAAAGGGACTTGAGTTCACATACCTTTAGAAGAACTGAAGCTAAGAGAAGTGTAAATGACGCTATTCCTATTATGGTGGGTGCAACAAGTCCAACGGAATATTCAGTCCACACAGAATTTTCAGTAGGATATGGTGATCCTAATACAGCTAGGCAATCACCTCAAAATTAAGTGGCTATCAATATTGAGCTCACTAGTCCACCTGTAAAACGATCTGCCGCTGCTGAAACAACCCATTAAACCAATAGTTAGTGAATCAGTCCAATTTATTGATTGTAAATCTTAACATTGATTGTATGCCAATTGTAACACCATTACTCTTAGATTTGTATTCTTCACGTGAAATTGTTATCGTAATTCGTAAAGTGTTTCTGGAAAAAAAAAAAAAAAACTGTAAAAATAGCATAACTCTACTTGACATTCCCCTGATTCTCCCATATTAGGAGCTCCCTGCCATCTCTTCAAGAGGGGAATAAGGAAATCCCCCATTTTTCCTCTTTAGTCAAAATAAAGCTAACTAGTACCTTCAATTGAAGTAGATTCTACTAATAAGCCTAATAAATCTTAAATATATTCCCCTTTCTGATTGGCAATTGAAGTTTCCCTCCCTTGCGACTCTCGCCTTCCTTCTAAACCGAACACATTCCTGGCCAGGCTAGGCCTAGATTTGTGAGTTACATAGCTCTTTGCACTTTGCTGATGGTATAGTTGTTTGTCAACTCTTTCTGCTGGTTGTGTAGGGTGTTTAATGGCTTTATTATTACCTTTTGATGAGTTAATGCTTTGTTAATTTAATGGTCTCTTGGGTTTGAAAGAAAAAGTAATCTATCTACAATCTAGTACATAAAGTGTCTCAACCATCTACATGTGAACCTTTCGTGTTGGAAATTTGCAATTTATAAGAGACTTCTTGTACCTATGGTTCCAAGTCCTAACACATACCTAGAATCTATAAATTCTCAACTCTAGCAAAATTGTATTTGAGAGCTAAAAGTTAAAGAAGAAGAGGAAACATAAAAAAAAACAAAAAAGAAGGCATTAAGTTATATTTATATTATAATGCCAATGACTACTTAACTCAAATGCTAAGTTCTATTTGAGTTATGAAATCTTTGTTGTGGTATGAAAATAAATTGTTTGTGTGGACACAAAACATATTACTTGTAGAAACCATATTCTCATTAATACTATATGAGTTATGACTAATTTAATTTTTAGGTTCAAATAATGTCTACTCATTTCTTTCTTCAATGAAATATAAAAATATTAAATTAGAAATGTTGGTTACTAAGATTCAAAATTATATGACAGAACATTAATTCAAATTTATATATCTATTTATTTATTTATTCTAAGTTCACATTCTTACTTGAATATAACTTTATTTTTTAGTGTTAGAAAAATAATTCCTTGAAAACTTGTTTTAAATAATAGTTTATGTCAATAAGATTATTGGTTTTTAAGGCAACCTAAAAAAGGACAAATTAAGTTAATTTAATCGAATCGTTTAATTCATACTTAATTTTAATTTTGAATAATAATAACAAAAAAATTATAATAATAATACAAAAAAAAAGATAACAAGAAAATAATATAAATAATTAAGAGTAAATAAAATAAAATAAAAATAAAGCATGTATAGTGATTTATAGTAGTTCAGCTTAAATTGAGAATTTATGTTGACTTAAGTGAAAAGATAACAACCTTTTGCATTAAGTCACTTTGACTTAAATTATAACAAAATTTCCATAAAACTTTTACAATAACTAACAATTATTTATAATTTAGAAACTCAAGCTCTATCACTTTTCATTAGAATACACTTACTCTTTTTACAATCATAACTTAAGTACTCTTACCCTTTTTACAATCTTAATTTTTCACTCTAAGTCATTTTCTCTTTCTTTAGCCTTTTTTTCTTCGATCTATCATTAACTTCAATACAAAACCTCTAGTATATCTTTATGTTTTTCCACACTTTTTCCACTCTTTCCACATTATACCAAAGAGTTCTACAACCTTTTTATAAATAAATATAACAAATTAATTGTTTGAGATTGATTTTTTTTTTTCATAAAGAAAAATAATTTTTAAAATAAAAAATTTTTTTTTGAGATATTAGTTGACTATAACACTTGAATTGGTTAGTTGACCCAACTTATTTGTCTCATTGGTCAATTGCAGTAAATGGTCAATTCAAGTGACCTGGAATCCTTATAATTTCTACAATTTTAAAATTTCTAACTCTTAAGTTTCCTCTCATTAACCACATCCACTAGTCAAGTCCACTAATTTAAAATTTTTGTAACTTTTCTTTATTTACTTTTTTAAAGTCATTTTAACTGCCTAAATTCTCTATTTCTTCTCTTTGCAACTTCTTTGGTGTCTAATTGATCATAGGCACTAGTCTAGCCAATTGATCCTAATTCTTTGTTTCTTCTCTTTGTAACGCTTTTTTTTTTGTCTAGTTAACCATAGAGACTGGCCTGATTGACTAATTCAAATCCTTTGTTTCTTTCTATTTTTCTTCTTTTATTTACTAATTAATTGATTGATACCATAGGTTAACCAAACCAATTCTCTATTCTTTTTCTTTATTTAGTTAGTATCATACATTGACCTCTTCTAAGTTTCTACCAATTTTGAATCTTCATGATTCTTTCTATCTTTCATCAAGATCACAAAAGATCATACTTAATACCTTTTTATAAATATATATTTGAAAGATAACATGATCTTTATGTTGTTGTTAGTTTAAATCAAATTTGAATTTCTAAAATCTTTTTATAATAGGTATAAACCAAATAAATACTATTCAAATAAAAATAATACTTGTCTAATAAGTAATTGTATCAATTAAGTATGGAACACACATCAAATTATAAAGTTATAAAGTACAATCCCACTGACCTTAGTAATCTCCTTATTAATTACAATAATCTTAACTATTCTCAACAATCTCCCAAAATTTAACAATTTAACCTCTTTTAATGATGGCAACCATGATTGATTGACAAGTAATAAGATGAGTAAAAAACATGTAATAACTCCCCTTGAATGTATACTCTTCATCTTACTAATGCAATCAAAGCAACAAGACAATGATCTATCAAACAAGACTAAGTTTCCATGATCATTCAAGCAAGATAAGGCATAATATCAGAGTAAACATTAAGCAATCATAGATGACAAAACAAACAATAAACATAAGTAGCAAAGAAAAAAAATTAAAGATATAGTCATTTAAAATTAAAGAAGGTTCAAAGGTTTGATAAAAAGGTGAATAGGTGAAATTAAATCAAAAGTTCAAGAGCTTAAGTTAGACATTGGATCAAAATTCCATCAATCATTCATCTCTTTTATCTCTGTTCCTTTATAGTATCATCAAAATGAACTAAAGCAACCTTAAAAGTCAAGAACTTGAGCATCTCTCTTCATTTTTACTCTTTCCTCTTCTTAAAGCTCCCTTCGAATAAACTTTCTTTCTTAAGTAATCCAAGAATAGTTGTTAAGGTCTCTCTTGTTTCCTTTATGTAATCTTAAAACTCAATTGGAATCTCAACTACATCATCATTGCCCAATCCATAACCACTAAATTACAAATAAACCTACTTCATATGCTTCCAGTGTGTGTAATCAAACTCATTTAAGTTAAGAGGTTTCTTTATGAGATATCCTAAAGTTACTTATGAAGTAGATGTAAGTAGTAGTGATAAAGATCCAAACAATGTTGGTAATAGTGTATATTAGATGATGACTCTCAACTTTAAAGCAAAGATCACCAACAGTGCTGTAGGGGAGCAAGGAACAACAATGGCACTGTATGTCCTTATAGAAATCAAAGTTGATTTCTTTATACTTGATTTCCTTTTCTTTAAAAACAATGAAAATTTAGGTGTTATAAATGATGAGATTGTGAAATTAATCCTTTTAAAGGTTAATTTCCCTTAGATTTATAAATCTGGGGTTTGGGTTTTGAAAAGGAAAGTGGATTTTAAGAAAAGGGATTTTCAAAACTAAAATGAAAAATTGTAGGGACAATTTTAAACCTAACATCAATCGACCAGAGTAAGTTGTGGATCGACCACTTACATCGATTGACTAAAGAAGTCATAGGTTAATTACTTGCATCAATCAACCTATACTTTAGGTCTAAGCAATCGATCCTATTTGAACAAAAAAGCTAATTTTCACATTTCAAGTATAACATATCCAAACAATTATATAACATATATTTAATCATGCCATAAATTATATAAAATCATATTAAATCACAATGATCATATAATCCAACTCAATCATACCTAATTTCTCTCTAATAGTTGCAAACCTATCCTTACTCAAAAGTTTAATAAAGATATTGATTGATTGGTCTTTAATATTCACAAACTTTTGGGACACATCTTCCTTGAACACATGATTCCTAATGAAGTGGTGTCTTAGTTTAATGTGTTTGGTACGAATATAGTGTTTGGGATTTTTTGTCATAGTGATTGCACATGTATTATTACACTTGATAAGCAAATAGGAGTAATGCAATTTAAAGTCTTCTAAGGTTTATTTCATCCAAAGCAATTGAGTACAACAAACTCCTAGTGTCATATATACTACTTTAACTATAGAAAAGGTAACTAAACTTTGCTTTCTACTATAACAAGAAATTAAGACTTAATTAACGAACTTACATACACATGAGGTACTCTTTCTCTTAATTTTATCTCTCACAAAGTTTGAGTCTAAGCAACCAATTATCTCAAAGGTTAATCCTTTAGAATACCAAAGTCCCAAAATACTGCTTCTTCTCACATACCTAAGCACTCTATCAAGGACAACTATGTGTAACTCTTTTAGATTGAATTGAAATTTTGCACATAAGCAAACAATTTATATCAAGTTTAGTCTACTAATAGTAAGATAAAAAAATTACCCATCATGCCTCTATATTACTTTTAATCTATAAATTTATTGTTTACTTTATTGTCCAACTTTATAGACATAGTCATCAATGTGTCATACGATTTGGAATCATTTATGTCAAACTTCTTTAGTGGCTACTTTGCATATTTGACTTGGTTGATAAAGATTGTATACTTTATTACTTAATTTGAAGTCTAAAGAAGATGTTCAACTTTCCTATTAAACTCATTTCAAATTTTGTTTCCATATTACTAGTAAACTCCTTGCATAATGGCTCATTAGTAACACTAAAATGAACTTATGGCCTTTGAATAATCAATAAATCCTCACCTTTGAATTTTGTAAAATGAGTAATGTCAACTTTAACTTTAATATAACTTTTGTTAACCAATAATGAACTTAACTTTTTATACTAAGTTTTGGGCACTTGCTTTAACCCATACAAAGTTTTTGTAAGCATGTAAAGATGGTTAAAGAATCCTTTATTCTTAAAGCTAAGGGTTAATTAACATAAACTTTCTTTGTGATATAGTCATTAAAGAATACATTCTTTACATCCATTTGGTTTAACCTAAAATTCTTATGCTATGCAAATACAAGCAACATTCTAATAACTTTTAACCTAGTAACAAGGGTGAAGATCTCATCATAATCAATACCTTTTTCTTAATTATGGCCTTTGACAATAAACCTTACCTTATTTCTCGTGATGTAACCACTTTCATCAAGTTTGTTTCTAAAAACCTATTTAGTTCATAAAATAAAATGATCACTAAGTCTTGGTAACGAAGACTAGACCTTATTTTTTTCAAACTAATTGAGCTCATCTTTTATAGCATATACCCAAGACTAGTCAACCAATACATCATCAACATATGCTAGTTCTATTTATGAAACAAGTGTTATAGTACTAATGTTCTTAGATGCAAATTGAGTTCTTAGAGTATTATGAGGGTTAATTTGATCATGAAATGCCCTTTTAGCATGTTTCTATTCTCTTAGAACTTATTGAACAAAGTTGTCGAGATTGTCATTCTTTAAAAGATTAGACTCATTTACTTTAAGCTATTTACTCTATTTTATTTGAACTTCACTAAAATGCTGTTAACTTCTTGATGATTTATTTGCTTTCTTTAAGCTTTTACTTGTACCTATAAGATCATTTAACTCTTCCTTTTGAGGAAAGAAGGGATTAGTTTCATCAAATGCAACATGCATGGACCCTTATATAATAAGTGATTTCTTGTTAAACACCCTATATGTCTTGTTAATAGAAAAGTATCTTAAAAAGATATTTTCATTTGCCTTAGAGTCATACTTGTTTATGTTATCTTTCATGTATCCTAAGAAACAGTATGGACTATTTCTACACAAAAGTGTTAAGGAAGGTTATACTCATCTAACATGGTTCTAACCATCTCTTATAAGGTTTTATTATTCCTTTTAACTACTTCATTTTGTTATAAAGTTCTTAAAGCTCAAAAGTTGTAAGAGATACATCAAGAATGGCAAAAATTTTCAAAGTCTTCATTCCCAAATTCATGATCATGATCACTTTTAATTAAAGTGACAAAGTACCGATTTTCAATTTAAAATTTCTTACAAAACCCCTTAAAGGTCTTTAAGCACTCATCTTTGTGAGCCAGGAATGTGACCTATGTAAACTGGCTAAAATCATTTATAATAACATATACATATGACTTACCACCTAAAGATGACATATAAGTAGGACCAAATAAGGTTATATGTAATAACTATAAGGATCTAACAGAAGTTGCCTCATTTTTGCTTTTCAAGAATCTTTTGCTTTACTTACCCATTTAGCGTATATCAGATACCTTGCCCTTTTCAAATTTTACTTTCGTAAAATCTTTTATAAGGTTACGTTAGTTAAACTTTGATAGTTACTTCATGTTTGTATAACCCAAACTTCAATACCACATCTATGATTCTTCATTACCAAAGGAAAAACACTTAACATCTTAGCTAACCAAAATATACAAATCAATAATATACACATTTTTTGATCACTTAACAACAAATAAGAGATTATTTGTTTTGGAATAAGTAACATGGCAAACATTTTGTTAAATAATACTCAATAAATTAAACTTAAGTCCCTTAACAAGTGAAACATTATTAATCATTGAAGACCTTTCCTTACCTATCTTGTCAATGCTAATAATCTTGACATTGTCTCCAAACGTTACCATTTCATCATCAATTTTCTTAATGAAAATAAAGTTTTATAATTCTTTGTCATATGTTTAGAGCAATTATTATGTAAATATCATTTATCTTTCTTTATATTACTCTTTAGATACACCTACAAACAATTTATTTAGATTTAGGTGCTCAAATTCTTTTAGGTCCTTAAGTGTTAACTTTAATGTGTATAACAGTTATATAAAGATAACTATTTAAACTTTATCTCAAGTTATACGAGTATTGCATATAACCATAATCACCACAAAAATAACATTTAATACGATCTCTTGCATGATATCTATATGCTTACGTATCATAACTATCATGATTATGCCATTAATCATAAGAATGTAAATGCCTAAGAGATGCTCTAAGTTTTTATGTGTGTCTTATGTAAATAGATGCATACTTGTGTGATGCTTTTCTGCCATAATATGATGCATAAGCATTTTTATATGGTGCACTACTAGATGTTTTTGCATGTTTGTGAGCATGAGTTATCTTCCCTTATAAATCTTTGGGTTAATATGTATAAGACATATAACTTAAACCATTTTTCTCACTATAAGCCTTTAAAAGTCAAATAGTATGTCTAATTTTTCTTTACTTTTAACAAACTTAAAGATAGACTTTTGAAATTTGGAAACTTTTTTCTTAAGATGAATATTATTATCCAAGAGCTTTACAAGTATTTCCTTATTATAGATATTATCCAACTCACTATTTTTCTAATTGAGTTACTTGACCTCATTGTTGTACCTCTATTTTGTCTGTCTTATTTGCTTACTCTTGTGCAAAATTAATTTTGTACATTTAGATCATAAATTGTTATTTGGATGTGAAAAGTAAATGAATTAACAAGAAAAATAAAGAAAAAAATGAAAAAACAAAAAGTAATGATTAAACTATTACTAATGTCTAATGTATAATTAAAAGTCTAATACATAATTTATATCCTGCTCCTAAAAATGAGAGTTGACAACCAGTATGGCTTCATGGTAAACCCAAAGTTAAAATTTTGCTTTTGGTACCAATCACATTATCGAACTACAAAAGGGGTTCTCCCTTTTTAAATACCTTAAGCTAAGCTTCTGAATGTAGTAATATTTGTCTAGTCCTCTCTTTAAGGTCTAATGGCTTGACCTAAGTACAAATCTTATAAGTCGAAGGCCCATAAAATATTAAATATGTTCAGAAAAAATCTCAACCATCCAACATAAAGGAAAATCCATCTTAACCATACAAAAAAAGGCAAATCAATTTGAATTATCTAACAAAAAGTAATCAAGGATCAACAATTAAGATTAGGCCAATTTCTTTATATACAAAGCCAATACTTATTAGAGCAAAAGGTTAAAAGAGAGAATTTTAAAAGAAAATCTTGAAAAGGCAAAGTGCTTTTGAAAGGTAACACAAGAGAAAAAAAATAATTGCGAGATAATTAAAATTTTGAGGCCTAAAAAAATCTCTCAGCCAAGTTAATGCAGAGAGAACAAAAAAAAGTAATAAATTTAGGCAAAAACATTTATAAGTACCAATAAACTATCGTGAGCATTTAAACTAATTCAGATACCATTAAACAACCAAAAACATGTATAGGCAATAATTTAAGTGGAGAAATTTCTCCTTTAAACCAATAATGTTGGGAACAAAGGTATTTATAATAAAACTATGAGACCTTTATATTTTGCCTTTCATTTTTATTACACTTTTAAAAACTTAATCACACACGAGTGATCTAAATTAAACTCAAAATCATAACCAAGCCAATTAAAATCAAATATTAATGGCTAAACATCTAATCAACCGTATTGTTTCACCCACCAAAACTCACCAGTGATCATTAAGAAAAATTCATCAATTAACTTAGCACAAAAAGACAACAGATGGTAGATTACTCATAAACAAAAGAGCTCAAGTACAATTACATATAATTACTAGAAATGAGCAAAGAATACTTATCTTGAGTTATAGTCCTCTTTTGGTTTATTCTCCTTTTCCCTTGTACCATAAAAAAAGTGAAAGTTCTTTTTTTTTTTCTTTTGATTCATAAACATGTACTAAAAAATATCAATATGAATATAAAAATGATAAAAAAAGATAAAGAAAATACCCAAAATCAAGTATTTTACTTCAAAAAGAGTCATCAATAGCTAAAAAATGCCACTAATACCACCTACAAAGTCCTTGTGAACCAATCTATGTAGCCCTAAAGGCTATACATGGGAAGGAGGTTAGGAAGTGCATAAACTAGTGAACATCCTAAGGCTGGCTGTCAAGCCACCACCATATATGTCACAGACAAATAGCATTCTAGCTTGAAACCAACACCATTTGATGCATCAAACACCAATCTATCTAATAATGCCTTCCATGCATTGAGCAAGGCATTAGATGGTGATGAACATTGCTTTAAAGCCCACTTCTTACATGTGCTAGTTATAGTCACCATCACCACACGTGACCAACACAGATAAACTTAACAAAGGATAATCCAACTAATAGTACATCCTATGCATCAATCAAAGATCAACGATAGTTGTCAGCCTTATTCTTTACCATAACTAATCTAAAATCACCAAAAAACACCTTAAGAGCCAAATCTTGACTTTCCTTACCATAAATCATCCCTAAAAAATTGTGGTTAAGGCATTTCTAAGTTCAAAATTGTAAATAGTAGCCATCAAAGTATTTATTAATAGGGGTGGGCAAAAAAGTTTTAGGAGTGAGACATATTTTAGGAAAAGAAAAATTAAAGTGGGGTGGGGGCTTGAAGCTAAGAAAAAAAAAAGAAAAGAAAAGAAAAATATTAAAAAATATAAAGGATGCAAAATTCCAAGTGGCAATAATATTTTGGGCACCCTAAATGAGCCTATAAATACAAAATAATGTTAATTATTTTCAAGATTTTTCTTTTAGTGCTCAAAATCACCATAAAGACCATTTAAAATATTGTGTATGTGTGTGTGTGTGTGTGTGTATAAGTAAGTGAGAGAGACATAAATAAAATATTGGCAAGAAAAAGTGTAGAAATAAAAATAGGTGAGTAGTAGTATGGTCACTTGCAACAAGTGTTTAGCTTAACTATGACTTCTGTCAAACATAACCAAACTCTTGAATCCTAAAAAATCCAAGGGAAATAAACTAAGTCATTAATGTTGTTTTAATTACACCTAAAATTATTAGTGGTAACTCTAAAGTTAACATAGACATTCATGATAACTTGGTGACTTCACAAAAAATGTTCTGAGAGACATGTTATTATAACTTGTGCCTACATTTATGCTTTTGTTTATTTCATGTTTAATATTTTATTCATCTATCATTTTAATATTTATAATAGTTATTTCCATCAAAACTTTAATTACACGTATTCACAAAAGGTATGAAATTTGACCTATTCCCTTTTAACTTAGATGAAAGAAAGTATAAGTCCTTTGTTAAACTTATGGTTTTTATATAGAACAATCCCAAAATTTCTTTTTTAAACTACTGACTTCTGCTTAAACCTTAAATAAGGAAGGAATCCTCTGGAGACCTTTGGCCTAATTTATATCTATCAAACCACACAACCATGGTTATACCAATATAAAGTCATCCAGTTATTAGATTCATCACTTATAAAACAAGAAGCCTAAGTTATGTGTACCCTTTAACTCTACTGCATTACTTTGTTATTCTTAATTTATATTTATTTCTCTAATACTAACGCATTTCCCTTTTGGTTTGTTTTGTCATGTCTTATGCTATCTCATATCATTCATGTTAGACATCATTTACCTTTTAAAGTATCAGCTATTATTTCAAAGTATATGCCTAATCAATATGATTATCCTTGAATACACTTATAATTATGTCAAGGTATGCTCTTAAGACTTTTAGGGACAAGCAAAAGACTACCTTTCCTCAAAACCTATAAGGATCCCTAGGCACTTTAACTTAAAGCAATTAAAATTCTTTATCCTTAAACAAATCTAAAACACTTAAAGCGTTAGTAAGATATATGTCTTTTAAGAAATTTATGGTAATATCATATACCTATTAGACATTTAAATCTAACTAATGATACTAAAGGTAGCCATACATTTCTAGGACCTAACCTATCGATACTTCATTTTTTTAAATGCAAATATGGTCCCTCTAATAGGAAAAATTGAAAACCTACTAAACTTATCAAGCACATCAAATTAAGACATATACTCTCCAAGTCTTAACACTAACCATATAAATATGTTATCAAAAATAATCATTCAAAAATAAAGTGAGACCCACATCATAACCAAGGGGTAGCACCAAAAGGAATGTATTTTGGTTGACCATTTTAACAAACATATAATGAAGCAACTCACTTATATGGGCTCACTCATTTATGAGTTGATATTATTCCTTAAAGTTATCGAACATAACATGCTTATGAATGTATCATCAAGTTATTCCATTAAGTAAGGAAAAATAGGATCACTCTTGTCCCTAAATTCTTACCGAGCTTAAGGAAAAGAGTTGTTTAAAAGTAATTCAATATTACTAGCTTATAAGCCATATAGACATGCTTTTCTATTAGTTCATTCATTCCATATGTCGTAAGGATAAACCCTCAATGGAAGAATTTAGCAAAATTAAGTGGTCACATATAATAAAAATCTTAAAATGGATAATTTATTTTTAAAAATAAGATTTTTGGTTACATACCAAATGGTTAAGAAGAAACTTAGTCCTATATAAATACGAAGAGTATCTATAGGCCTACCTCATTAAGATTACAAGAGTAATCATATATACTACTACAATAGCTATCAAATAAACAAGATATCAAATAGACAAGATCAAAGAAGTTTATGTCATTTACCAAAGCAATAGAAGATGTTTACTTAAATTATAATGGCCCTAACACTCAAGAACTTATCTAGCCTATCATACAAGTATAAAATCATGTTATAAAAACTACCCATACCCACTCTAATCATCCGTCATCAAAATGGAATGAATCATGGGATGTAACTCAAGATCATGAAATTTATGTTCTTGATAAGTCAATAGGTTATGCCATCTCCAAAAAAAAAAAGGCCAAAATTGAGGATATTTAAGTGCCACAATTATTAAGTTCAAATGAACCCAGTTTCATAATATTAAAAGAAATCGTTGCATCATACCATAATTGGCCACACTCTGACCAAACTTTCTTTATTAATTAACTTCTTCATAAATTAGATATTTATCAAAGAAAACAAAAAGGAATTAACCTCTTAGCACTTGAAAGCAAATTAAGCACTCTAACAAGTAAGGAAAATAGGACTGGATCAAGGTTAAATGTAGAATATCCTTCAACTCACATTAAATTAGAATAAAATTCTCTAATAAGAAAATACTTGTCTATGAGAACAAGTAGATAGTACAAATGCTATGCTTTTCTAAGAGAAAGAAATTCACATCATGCAAACAAATCTATTCACACAAGAACATTAAAATATGACTCAATAAGAATCAACTTACCTATGAAAATTGAAATCTGACACAGTAAATAAACTTGTTCACCTAAGAGAACCAAAATTTGGGATAATAGGTAAGCTTGCTTGCTTAAAGTGACTAACCTTATGATACCCACAACTCATCACTTCAAAAGTGCAGGGTTTATCAATCAAATCCAAAATAATCATTATCAATTATCCAAAGTCATTATCAAATCTAGTGCATTAATAATCCACATAATCTTTGAAGGAGAAGAAGAAGAATCCCTCTAAACTTCATTGATTTACCCTATATGCAACTAATAAGCTTAAGAAATTCTTCAATCACTCAAATCTTTTGCAAAGTAATACAATTTAAATATCCCTTTGTATGTTAATGCTCATAATATTCATAGAATAGACAATCTGTTGTCATAGGTCAACCAATAATATATGTTTATATCATTTACACTCATAACCCTTATTCCACCTCTTAAACTATCATCTAAGCATTTATCTTCATCATTCTAACAATACATATTCCTTTCCAATAACTTCTCATTTATTATTCAAGAATCTAAAAGACAAAATTGATAGTGTAACCAATACTTCTTAAAGTAAAATTCAAAGGTACCTTTCATATACCAACCCAAGATATGATCACAAGGATAAAGAAATCTCATCAGATCTCTAACAACTAATTGTATAAGAAAATAGACAATCTATAGTAAAAAAAGGAGCCAATTAAATTGGTCAACTTAGGCACTGTAAAAAGCCGATGAGAAAATAATATCATAAAACTTCCCCAAAAGGTAAGCAAAGTATGATTTGGTTACTTGAAGAATACATAGATGTATTTGCCTAATCTTACCAAGACATGCTAAGTTTGAACACTAATATAATAACACATAAATTCTCATTGAAGCCAAAATATATACTCATACAATAAAATCTCAAGAGAATAAAACTCAATGTCTTGTTAAAGATCAAAGACAAAGTCAAGAAATAATTAGACACAAGTTTCCTTTAAGTGGTAAACTATTTAGACAAAATAGCTAAAATTGTATTGCTACTAAAAAAAATGATAATGTCCACATGTATATAAACTACAGAAACTTGAATAAGACAAGCCATAAAAACAACTTTCCTTTACCACATATCAATGTCATGATAGATATTATAGTTGATCATTCAATTTTTTTCTCAATGTCATGATAGATATTATAATAGATCATTCAATTTTTTTTCTTCATAGACAACTTCTTAGGTTATAATCAAATTAAGATGACACTAAAAAACTTAGATAAAACAACGTTCATCACAAGATAAGATATTTTTTGTTACAAGGTCATGCCATTTGGCCTCCAAAATATAAGCACCACCTATAACAAGCAATAATCACTCTATTTCACGATACAATATACAAAGAAATTAAGATTTATATTTAAAATATATCAAGGCATTTAAGGCAAATCATACATCATCAAGCATCTACCCATAACTAAATTTTAAAGGTTTTTTATTTTTTACTACATTTTCAATGATCCATTTACATAAATAATCTCAAAATCAATCATCAATCATGACCCAATTAAACAATAATGACTAAAAATTCAATCAATCTCATTATTTTACCAATGAGCAATAAAATTTATACCAATAAATAGAATTAGTTAAATTAACATGATCGGTAGCAATCTTTTATCAACCAAAAACACCAAAACATCCGTACACACACTCACGTACACACAACTATACACAATCACTAAAAATTAGCGAAAAATCACTTATTTAAAAATCATAACATCCGTTTATTTGTTTTTCCTGTCCACGGCACTGCAAGAGAAAAAAAAAATCTTTTCTTCTATTTTCTTTATTTTTCATTATTTTGTTAAAATTTCAATATAAACAAAACATTGGTAAGAAAAACCAAAGAATACCTAAAAAAATTTGCATCGTGACATCAAACAGTGACCGGAAGTCATCGTCGGAAACCAGAATTTATCAACGTCACCATTTTTTGGAATCCCCACTTACAAAAACGGCGTAACAAAAAGAGGCCGGGAAACGTGCCACTGCCACACCGCTGTCACGCCACTGGTCCATAGAATTTTTACCCGGAGTCAGCACCAATCAATGAACCTTGTCCCCTCTCGTCCTAATGGTGCCCTCCAGTCGCCCAAAGGAGCCTCGGTTTGCTCCAATCAAAAGCTCAAAGGTGGATGCTCCAACTCATGTCGACTTCCGATCAACCCCCTTCCAGCCACCGTCACAATACGAAACTAACATTGGTGAGCTCAGCATCCCATGATCTATCCATCGATATACTCTTCATGCCAATCGGAGACCGGTGGCATCCCACTGCTAGCAGCCAGCCACCCCCTCCTAATACGACACTCAAACCAAAACCAAAATCAATCGTTCTTCTTTTGATGCATCTTTTGGATGTCCTTGTTTCTCGGCACATCATGCCAGTTTTCATGCTGCTGGAGCTATAATTTGTCCTTCAAGACTAAATGCATTTCTGGCTGGGCTAGGTCTCGATTTGGAAGTTAACATAGTTCTTTGCACTTTGCTGGTGGATATGGCTGTTTGTCAGCCCTTTCTGCTGGTTGTGTAGGCAGTCTAATGGCTTTATTTGTACCTCTTGACGAGCCGATGCTCTGTTAATTTAATGGTTTCACGCTTATAAAAGAAAAAGTAATCTGTCTACAATCCATTACATGAAGTGTCTTAACCATCTGCATGTGGAAATTTGGCGTTGGAAATCTGCAAAATTTATAGGAGACTTCCTGTGCTTATGGTTCCAAGTCCTAACACTTAACCTAGAATCTATGAATTCCCCAACTTTAGAAGAATTGTATTTGAGAGCAAAAGGTTAGAGAAGGAGAGGAAACAAAGAGTGGAAAGAACGGCATTGACCTGTACAACTTTGTATTGTGATGCCAATGGCTGCAGGGAACATGACATATTGATTGCAAGATTTCCCTAGCAATCTGTCAAACTTTATAGACAAGCATAAAATATACATCGGATATCATGGTAAATGCTTTTCAAGACAGTCCTTTAGTTTTTGGAAAGTCACAGGTTTTGAAACAAATGAGTCCATACCATTTGCATAACATTCATCTGCACTCTCCGACAATGCATTCGCTGTCATCTGCATTTTGCAAGCCAAATCATTAGCATGGGCAAATGAATCACAAATAAATCAATCTACATGTTATCAGTCAGTTACAGAACTGTGTTTACCATGAGTGGAGAGAAAAAAGAACCAAGAGAAAGATCACCATTTCACAGGAAGACAATGCCATGTAATTGAAAATCCCTGCCACTTATATTTCTGTAAGTGAAATGTGTAATAAGGTACATCAGGGTTAAATGGTACTTTTCTTGAAATGCTCCTAATTGGATCACTGGGGTTAGGTTTCTTGCCTTCATTAGACTGGAAACTTGCCCATTCCCTAGATATTACCAGTTTACCTATTCTTCCACCCTTAGCTCAAACGCAAACATGTAATTCAGGACTACAAGTAACTTAAGATTCTTGTAATTTAAGGCACTCATAGCAAATGAGATACTATGAGATTTGGATAAGCACTGCAGCAAGTCTATTTAGAGGAGCTATGTTGCGGAAATGCTCACGGCGATTATAGGAATCCGCCTCCTGGAAGGCCTAGTACCCCCATGATCTTGCAATGAATTCAAAGAAGGTCCACTTTGCTCAATTCCAGCCTTGATAGCATCATCCCAATTTCCAGTTTCTTCAAAAGAACGGATTAACCTTGTAGCCCGAAGGCCATCCATAACAGGCATGCAGACATCCTGCAACATTTGTTGATACATGTTACAGAAGCTTAAAATGCTCACTAAGCATTGCCCTAAAAGCTATCTTTCACTCAAGTCTTTCGTGCACATTTTATCCTCACTTAGACAGGAAATTACCATCAAAATGAGATCATAACTATGGCTCTGAACAGTTCGCACAGCTTCAACTCCATTATTCACAACATCCAAGGAATGCCCCAACTGCCTCATCATCGATTGTGTCACCATCACATTGATCTTGTTATCTTCCACAAGAAGAATCTTGGGCATTGGTTTAGATTTCATCCATTGTGAACTATTGCCAGATGAGTACTGAGAATTTATTTCATATTTCTCCAGTGCCTGACCTGTTCTGTGGAGTTCACCTTTCTCTGCCCTTCCCCCAACTTCTCTGCTTAGCTCTGTGGGAGTCATGAAATCTTTGTTGTGATCTGGAAATGGACTGCTTGTGTGACCACAAGACGCATTGCTTGTAGAAGCCATGTTCTCATTAACACTTTCTGGGTTATGACTAACTGAACTCTCACGTTCGGATAATGTCTCAATAACTTCAACGCCAGAACAAGAATCCTCAACTGACACAGTCTCCTTTGGTATGATGCTGTCAGATGGAACCGAGTAAGGATCATCTAAGAATCCATTCAGTTTATCTGAATTATTGTAACCTATACCATGCGGCAATAACTTCTGAGTCATGGGGGATCCATTAGTAGAGAATAGAGAGCCCAAAGTACGTGGCTGGAACTGAAAGAAACCAGCAGTTTCATCTTCTGGTACAGCATCATGGTCGGCCATCTCTGGATATTCATCAGGGTCATCAGAAGATTCACGCATTAGTGATATCTTGTATGGTAGTATGAATGTAAATGTAGACCCACAGTCCACTTGGCTAGACACAGTGAGATGGCCACCCATTAGCTCAACCTATTCCGGATCCATAGAAAAATAAGGTGGTCTTAAAACTTAGTAGTGGATGATAAATCCTTTCCTTAAGCAATGGACCAAAATTCCCACAAAAAGAGAAGATACAATGAATTGATATTGCATTGATTTTCAAGCCATGACCATGAGAAAATTAAATCTAGAAAAGCTATGCATATTTTGTACTAATATTCTTCTTTTAATCACTCAATATTTTGATCCAAATGGGGATGGAAAATAGTTTTTGGAAATAAGATAACTTTACCAGCTGTTTGCATATTGCAAGGCCCAGCCCTGTCCCACCATATTTTCGAGCATGGTCTGCGCTGACTTGCATGTATTTTTTAAATAGAGTTGGTAATGCATTTTCTGTCATATGATAAGAGATGTAATGAGTGCTACTACGTTATAAATCAACTTAGAAATTTAGTAAAGAGTTAACTATTAAACGAGGACAGAAGACATTTAATTCTGCATTCTTTCACATGAGTGTAAAGAAAAGTTCACCTGGTATTCCAATTCCAGTGTCATAAACATCACAGCATAGCCAGACTGTTGTTTTAGGTGATTGAGATCCTTCCTCTTTTTCTCCATCCATAGTGTTTCCATTCTTAACTGGGGTGCTAGGTTCATCACCACGTGAATTATTTTGGTAAGGACCTTCACAGTGTTTTTTAGTGTGGCAACTTTTTCCACCCCTGCTTGTATGAGATGTCAGTGTGCTCTCTTCTTTCAGTGCATTTTTTGTTGCCTGGTCAGCAAATGATTTCTGATGGTCTCCTGCTTTTGCACAACACGGATCTGTTACCACATACAGTTTTATCCCAATTTTACCTTCATGGGTAAACTTGATCGCATTGCTGCAAAAGATCATATAATATAATAATAGTAAAAGGATCAAGCATGATAGTAGCAAAAGTGTGCAGGAAACAAACTCAAGAGCTCTGAATAGCTTGATATGAAAAATGCACTACCTGACCAAGTTGGTGAGGACTTGTCGAATCCTTAGAACATCTCCAATGATCTGAAATTCAAGACAATGCATTAATGCTACCATCAAAATTAGATTAGTCGTGATTTTTTTTTGGGGGGGGGGTTTGTAGTCATGATATTTATAATCGTAAGCTTAAGCAAAAATGTTTGGCACACACTGTGATCCTTCACTTTGTGTATAATAAAAGAATGAAGCTTCATTGATGGTTGAATAGCAATGAAGGACTTTACTTTATGTATAATAAAAGATTGAGCACAAGCATCTAGGAAGCCACGTGCTAATGCATCTATAGCTTCGCTTGCTAATGCATTTATAGCTTCGCACATATATGAAGTCTGTTCACTGTAAGTTATAGCATTCTCACCTCAATGGGAACATCATCTGCTACTCGTCCTTCCAAGGTTAGAACTTTCCTTAACGATGCTGCAGCAGTTTGGAGTACATGTTTTACTACCTCTCTTGGACGGAATTTCGTGGCTTCCAGCTTCATAACACCCGACTCCACCTTGGAAAGGTCAAGTATGTCATTTATAAGTTGAAGGACGAGATCTCCAGAAGATATCATGACATTTACTAATTGTTTTTGCTCACGGTCAAGGCTTGTGTTGGAAAGAATCTCAGCCATGCTAACAACCCCAGACAAAGGAGATCTTATTTCATGAGACATTGTAGCCAGCATTTGTTTTGCACGCATTGTCTCCTCTGCAAAAGTATTAACAAAGCAATAACCAAAATTTATGTGGGTTATATCCCAACAACAATTCAAAATCAACACCAAGCAAATCTTTAACACTTAAATGGACCTGTAATATGGATTGTTTTGGTCATCTCTGTTTCTTTCGCTTTCTGTACTGCTATCTCTTCACGAAGTTTTGCCATCTTTTCTCTTTTTTGTACCTGGAGTGCAATAAAGAAAGTTCCCTTCATTTCCAGGTTTAGAGATTCAAAAATCCTGAATGGCCACGAAATGCAACTTATTTACCTGATCAGTTACTTCCATTCCCATATAATTTATACCAATTGTCTCCCCTGACTTGCTAAAAACGGGCTCCACATAAATAAGAAACGTCTTCGAGCCAAATAATTCTGTCTCAAATGTTATTTCCCTCTTTGCTGGTCTTCCTTTCTCCAAAACTTCTCTCTTGAAATCTTGAGACTCCTTAACACCTGCTCCAGAGAAAATTTCTACATCTGTTTTCCCTAAAATGTCCTGAAAAAAGATGGCAGAAAACATTGGTATTCCAGTTCCACTCAGGCGATCAATTCCAGGAAGAATCATTAGAGAAATTGCAAACTGAAAAACAAAAGGCAAAAAGCTTTACGGCACACTTATCAAACCTTGAATAGCAACTTCATTAGCAATTAATTACCTTCTCTTGCAGTCTGGGAAAATGATTATAGATAAAGCGATATTTTAACTCTTTATCCTGCAAAAAAGTCAGGAAAAAAAATCAGACCCCTGATAGAAATTTAGCAAATGACGATAGAAACAATCATAGTTGCAAAAAGTGAAGCATCAGATTAGACCTCCTCCAACTCAATTTAACCAAGAAAGAACATGTGAATCAGTAAATCAAATTCCAAAAGCAAAAGTTACAACAGGAGCAACTAATTAACATTCTTCAAGAAATAATTACCTGATGGCCTATAACAACAGGAGCATTTTGAAGTACAAAATGTAAGAAATTATCTGCTCTTTTCAGTATCTGTGACAATTCCTCAACCGGTGAGGACTGCCTTTCCATATTTTTAATGCTTTCCTGTAACTTCTCTTTGAGTAACTGCTCTCTCTGGATGCTGGCCTCCAAAAGCTTCTCTAGCTGCATGGCACGCTGCTTCCAGTAAGTTATGGTATCATATTCAGCATCTATCTCTACTCTGTTTCTGGGAACAACAAAATCCTCCTTCCTTCGAGGAATATCTTGATATATATCAATAACTTCATCCAATATGGAGATTGAACGTTTATCATCACCAAAGTTTTCTTCTTCAAACCTAAAATTCTCCAATATCTCCAATTTCTTGAGCTCAACTTCCTGCCTTTGTTTGGTAAGGATATCAAGCTCCTCTTGTAGAAGGCGGACGGCATTTGCATGCTTATATTCCCAATGCTTTACAAGATACGCTAGTTGGGAAGAGCCTCTATCAGTGTAACTGGTTAGCTCTATAAGACGGTGGAAATCGACTATAGTTGGCTCCTCATTAATCGTCACCTCCTCTAACATATCTTGATCCCCTCCTGGCTTTTCTACATTGTATGGCTTTTCACTATCAATATCTTCGGGCCACATTGAAGGAAGGACTTCAATCTCCATGTCTTCAAATTGATCATTCTCCATCTGGCAAACAATGGAATAACTTGCATTTGGTTTATCCATAATCTATAACTCAGGTCAGCATGAACAAAGCTTCAATCTACACACTTAACTCAATAACAGATACACTTTCCCTGTTATTGAGATATGCTAGCAATCCAAAGGTCACCGTAAAATCCAAGACAGTTCAGTCTGACGCAGTTCTTTCATTTTTCCCACAAAAAATTCAAAACACTGGTAGAACCTATAAAACATAAGGAAAGTGCAGAAGGAAGTCACAGTCTACTTTCTGATTTAATGTTCATGAAAGAATATGGATTACGGTTCATTTGCTCTGGGATCAGATCAGTACCTTAGATGCAATAGTGGTAGTTTTGTTGATAGTTACATCGAGTAAAAGTTCGATTCTAAAGACTTATTAGTATTCACTCGAAACTCTACCTTTATAAACATAAATCAGAGGAATAAGAATCGGAAAGACATATACTGGTACTTTCACAAACAAGAGAAATTTGTGTACAAAAAAATCACGGAAAATCGAAAGAATTTGTGTGCTACTACACTTGCCTATGATATATACACACTAACACGCAAACGCCTTATGCAAGAGTACGAAGGAGGTAGTCCAAGAAACAACAATAATACAACGAAGCCATTACCCCTCCCCCACCCCAAAAAGAAATAACCATAATACTAAAGAATCGACTTTCACCAACACAAGAAATCTGCTTCCTGAGAAAAGTACAGTCTCCTTGTTAATTACGAAAATGTATAGAGCCCTCGTTTTTACTTGGAAGTACCGAAAGGCTATTTAAGAAATATTAAAAAAAAAATAGAAAATGTTAAAATAAAGCCCGTGATGCAATATCAGCGATAAAGAAGAGTAAATGTTTATAAGCCCATAATAAATATACCGTCATTGACAAAAAGAGAGGCCCCCCCCCCCCCTACGGATAGCATCCAACGTCACGAAACTAGAAAGTCTAGCACGTCGCTATCAAGAACTTCACTGCCTTGCTCCGTTGAATTCTAATGACCGAAATTTTTCTCTTATTATTTATAAAAAAAAAAAAAAAAAA
>CM034051.1:5854226-5962997 GCA_019804595.1 Bruguiera parviflora
AAAAAAAAAAAAAAAAAGAAATCTCACTCCAAACTGAATGAAACGAGGTAGAGATTCAACAGACAATCAGGTCAAAGAAATCATGACGGGAAGTCAAATTCCGAGATTGAACGTTCCCTTTCTTTCTGTTTTTTCTTTTCTTTTTCTTTTTTTATTTGCCCTCTTCGAGTAAAATTCAATCGAATCCCTCCAAATAAAAGAAGGAAAACAGAAAGATTGAAGTTGCACAAGTAAACTAACCTTCTCGATAGATTGAGTCAAGACCGGCAACCAAAGGAAGCATCAGAACAACAGACACAAACTTTCACCGTAGATCTGAAGAGTCTCCCCCAGACTGCCTTAGTCAATACTTTTCAATGGAATTTAAATAATGATAAGAAAAAAAAAAAAAAGTGTTAACCATTAAGAGAGAGATAGTGGCGGAGAGAGAAGAAGCGTGTAGAGGGTAAAAGAAATGCAAAAATGTAGGGGAGGAGAAGAGACGCTCAAGAAGCCATGTGCCAATGGAGGTCGAGATATATTAGAGAAATCGTCTGGCCCTTTTATTCACACGAACACTCGCATAATGTATTTTTATATATATATCTTTGTGTCTGTCTCTGTCTCTCTGTCCATCTGTTCTGTTCAGCGTCACCTCTGCAAGGCCTCGGTTGCCAATCACACACGCACGCACACGCACACAAACAAACAAGCACTCAGATACATTGGTCCTATGTCTGAATGGATGGCAAATAAAATATTTGGTGCTATGCTATGTGTTTGCTTGCTTCCCCCTCTGTATATATTCACATTCCCATGTACATACAGAGAGACAAATTCGGTTTCTTTTAAATATTAATTTCGAAAGAAGTTTTTTTTTTTTTTTTTTTTTTTTTTTGTCCTTCTTCCTTGTTACCCGCCCTCTATTATTCCAAAGTGACGTGTGGAGGAATCTTCGACAGTCCCTCGCCGGTGGGCTCCTTCCCTACGGTTACAAGCTGGAGACCTGAAAGGGTTTAATTTAAAACAATAGATAATTTTAATATTAAAAAAAAAAAAAAAAAACTTGTAGCCAGTTAAGTAGAGGTTAGGTTGAGTTACGCTTGTTCCCCGCCTCTTTGTTATTGGTTCTAAGCTAGGAAATACGAATTGAATGGTAACAATGTCTGTAGTCCCATACTCCTATTCTCCCAACACAACAAATCTGTGAACAATTTTACTACTAACCCTTTGAATTAAAGATGGAAATTAAGTTCGTTGTTTTTCTAAATGCCTTATTACATTCGTAATTATCCCATAATTTATCGGAATAGGCACATTATTGAACCCGCATCCCTAATGCATATTACAAAGATTTTCCCTCGTGAGCTCATAGTCAAAGACAATCTAGTGTTTACCAGCTGTAGTTGGATGAGTTGAAGCAACTCTTTGGCTTTGTTGGGGCGCCCCGGGGGTGGCGCGGGGGGGACCCGCGAACCTTTGAGAGTGCCCCAAAATAATAAAAAAAAAAAAATAGGAATACCCTTCCCTCCTTTCAATAACAAACAAGAAAACAATGGCAAACTTCAGCACTCGTGATCAATCAAGAGAAGGCAAAACAAGCAAGAGCCGTTGACTATTTGCTTCGTAGGTTCACCGGCGTTTACTTTACGTTTGTTTCACCCCATACATGGACAACAACAAACCCAAAAAAAAAAAAAATGATTAAACTTGTAGATGTATCGTAACCTTATAATAATCAGTATTTATGGGTGTTATCATCTTCCACCACCTTGGATATATTAAAGCATTTCCTGAAAGGGAAAACAATAATGTACGCAACTTTTGTCCTAATTTTTTTTATACCCACAGCGAGTGTATTGAATTCAATTAGTTGGAAGGACACGGTCAGGTGTATTGCCATACTTAACAGAAAGGACAGAGCCCCTAGAGTCCACACAACTACAACAGCCGAGGCTAAGCCATTTCTTTATCTCCTCCTCGTGATTTTAGGAACTCGTCCAATAAGAATTGCCCGCGTTGTTGGCCTTGTCGCGTCATCGACAGAAACTACGAAAAATTATTCCTAGATCTGGTAATTAAGAAAGAGCAATTTTAGGCAAACTTACCCTCATCATCAACATAGTCATAACTTCAATTTATAAAATTGTATCACATTATCGGTTAAGAAATTGATCACATGGTAGAAATTATACATGGGATCTAAGATAATCTATTGTTAATTTATTAATCGCTTTTGCGGGGACGATGATAATCGAAGTTTATCTCTTCACCATGGTTATTTCATATATAATGTCACCAGCAGTGAGGTAAACATTTTCCTGTACCCAAAAAACAAAAAAAAAAAAAAAAAGTGACAATTTTCCATGACAATGGTGACACAGTCATCAAGTATGCAAAAAGAACAATGGGGACCATAACCCACGTTGCCCATTCCAGATAAGTGAAAAACTATAAACAAAAACTATGATGCAACATAAAATGAAAAGGGCAATTCTCTGTTGTCACCGAGAAAATAAAAATGTATATAGACGCATAAAAGGGCAGGGGCGGGGGAAGGAAGCGAAAATAAGATAGTCATAAAGGAGAGCCATCTAGCTCATAAGATTCCATGAGCTATGCAGAACAGCCGATCGTTTCACAGTGCTATAAATTAGTGTATAAATTAATAACAGCAAACCCCTCACGCCAAAAATAAAAACAATGCAATTCTGAATTCCAGAGGACAATTTGAACATTTTAAACAAAGTGGCCACCTTCTATCATCCTACGTTGGTCATGAACTCGAACTTAAATTTTAATATTGCTATTACATAGGATTAGGATTAACCAACCACTAGGTAAGGCTTACTAGCAATCACCAAGTATAAAATTTGAGATGAAATTTAGGGTTAGCTAAATTGTTATTTTCACTTTAGCTAGATAAATAATAATAATAATAATAATAATAAATCATGAATAAAAATCAAGCCTATATTGCAACGAGGACGCAAACTGCGTAAAATTAAGAAAAAGCAGCTTCCCACTAACATCTCACGCTGCGCAATTCATCCCAAAAAAAGAGAAAAAAGAAAAAAACAGAGTAATAATATTTTAAGAAAAGAGGAAAAAGAAAACTTCTATTTAGATGTGATTTTATTAGTCAACTTTGACCGGATGACTATGGGGTGAGATTTGATGTTCAAGTGCCGGACTTTATTCATAATTTAACTAACTCGACACTCCATATATAATTCAACTAAAAGTAAAGCCTCACTCAAGACTCTCACGTAGGATTGGAACGTGAGTGTATATTTCGTTAGCCGCCATGAATGCTATGCGACCTGAGAACCTTTCGAGAGTTGCAACTTGTGGTCGTTGGAAACTTGTAATAATTGGAAAAGGTGGCCTTTTTTTTTTATTTTTTTGGGTTGGCTTGCCAGAGATTGATAAAGCTAATTATTCTTCGAATTCTATCATGACAGACGATAGACAATGGCATTTGGAATTATAACACCATTGCTACTGGATGACGATACGTGTCACTAATCATTACCCCATATACAGCCACAGCACCAATTAATTAGTGCGGTTCTTCTAGGGACCAGGAAATTATATAATATGGTATATAGACTGTGGTCCAAATTTTGAGTTGATTTGATCATTAACTTTTCAATCGCTTCGATTCTAATCTGATCATTAAATATTTAGATTCATTTTTTATCGGGAATCTAAGGTTAAAATTTAATAAGCAATTAAGTAAATTCCATCTAGTTTTTCATAATTAATTTGAATAAAAGAACTTTCCTTGTGAAAAGTTTTGTGTAAAGAAAAAAAAGAAAAAAGAAAAGAAATGCAGCAGCAATTACGTTAATCTTCTCTATTTGGAGAAAGAGAGACAGACAAAATTATCACTTTCATTAGAGAAAACCAACTTTGCATTAGCAAGTCAAGTAAAATGCTTTAAATACTAGCCATTCTTTGAAATACATACGACACTAAATAAACTTGATGACGTGCAGCAAGATTTAATGTGAACGGTTTTAATATGTCATAGCATTACGTGAAATCAGTTTTAAACAATAACAACCAAAAAAAAAAAAAAAAGGAAAACCGAAATTTAGGATGGATTTTCATAGAGGCTTTGTGCAAGCTACAAACATTGTTTTACTCAGAGCATTTTTCTGGCGAAGATGACAGCATGATAACACAAAGAAAAAGGCGAGAGGAGCTAACCCTAATGGAAAATTTTTCCTTTTTTTTTTTTCAAAACTCCCAGCTTGCAGGTAATTCTTATTATTATTATTATTATTATAGGGACACTCCTTGCAGGTAATTATTTAACCACCCCACAACCCGGCCGGCATATAGTGCTGCAATCATGGTCCCTTGCCAATATTCAGAACCCCAGGGGATTACTCTTTAAAGCCCAGTGAAAGGGACCGTATCACCTTGATCCAAATAACATTTAATTGATTAGGGGACGCCGTCTTTTAGCAGTGTACTATTTTAAGAAAACTATAAGTTGTCCCTGAAAATGCTTCAATGACGATTTATCAATTTTCCACTTGGTCGGCGCTTCTCATGTCTCTTTTACTCAATTTTCATTTTACCTACTAACAAAATTAATTAGAAGGCATAGGAATAAAATCAACAATATTAAAAAAAAATTGCAAAAGAAAATAGCTACTAATCAGTGTACTCAGCAATGATTTGATCAATCCCGCTACATAGATATAGTCAATCTAAAAAGATGCGAATACACATTATGTTATCATAATAAACTTAATTGCCATCACGTGTAAACTAATTAAAAATACCCAATTAGTGATCGTTTTCGGCACGTTAAATCTACCAGTAGAATGTGGATACGTGGCATGTTTTTAAGTGGAAGCGAAGACCGCACTGGACGCTGCTGCTTACACACACCTGTGCGAGTCCCCAACAAGGCTTTGGGATTGGGAGCCAACCCTCTTTCTAGGTTGCCATCTCGCTTTTATCGGGAGAATTTAGACGCATATGCGCCCACAAAATAAGAACAATCAGCAGCGGCCAGTAGGTCACCGCCAAAAGTAGAAATTTAGATAATTTATTGGCGAATTTCTATGTACTAAATACAGATTTCAATTTTTGCTCCATCACTTTCTTTTTTAATTCGAATTGTACTGAATACATATTCCAATTTTTGTTCCATCTCTTTTTTTTTTTTTTTTTTGAGTCGAGCTACATTAGGTATTTTTAATAAAAAATAGATTAAGTAATTTGACTGAAATGTGAATGTTATATTTTAAACGTGACAGTAATTAGTTCTAAATATGTCTTATTCAGTTTAACAATATTCAAATAATTTCTAATTTAAATTAATAAATATCAGTAATTAATATTTTTATGGTACACATTTTTTAATTAAAATTTTTATATTAAAAAATTAAAAAAAAAAAAACAGCGGCCAACAGGTCACAGTGTGCGTGGAGACCCACACGGTTCAGCCAGTATCTGTTGACCCTTTCATTTTTCCCACACATACGTATTTTATAGCGTGCAAATTGCTTTTTGATGCAATATTCACCCCTCTTTTTTACGGCTCTTTTTAAACTCGATAGGCTGAATCCTGATGCTGCTCCAGCCCCGCCCCGCCGGGGGGGGGGGGGATGGCCTTAGATCCAATAAAAGGTTAACGTATCAAATTCCCGTTTTCCGAGGAAAAAGTGGCATCCAATAAATCCCCGAACTGTTAATTTAATAATTCCTTGTACGAATGAATTTTGTTTATTTTTGTAAATTGAATTCATTAATTCAGTGTTTGTAATGTAATCCGCAAAGGAAAATCGTACAATAATTATAAACCAGCCGGACTAACTATCCGAACCGAGAGATGGATCCATGGACGGCTCCGTATGGGGAAAGAGGGCAACTTCCTCGTGCCCCCACGTAAATTATATCATGTTTCTATATAAATTGTCCCATAAAAATTTTTGCAATTACCAATATATATATATATATAATTTTCTAAAATTATCACACAAATTTTTTTAATTGTCCCCTCACTTCCTCAAATACGTATATATTTTGTATATATTTTTTTAAAATTGCCTCATTAATTTTTTTTAATGCTCATACTTTCTTTTAAGGTTGCCCCAACTTTCTTTGCGTGTGTGTCTATATGTATTTGTCCATTATGAGATAAATTTTCTATATGCATCCCTGCTTGTCACTGGCTAAATTGGTAAGACAACGATATTCTATATTTTATGATATTTATATATATTCTATTTTTCTCACATCTAACATAAGTTTATAAATTTCATATAAAAGCAAATATGTTTCTTGTAATTATAAGAATAAATTAAACTTATTTTGTTGATATATATATAGAGATGGTGCATTCCGAGTACAATTTTTTTTATTGAGTTAAAATTCTACTTAATGTTTTAAACGTTTTAACTTTAATTATAAGATCTATTTGTCTAAAATTTTAAAATAAAAAAAATTAAATTTTTTTTAGAAAAAAGAAGAAGAAGAAGAAGAAGAAGACTTTAGTCTAAATTGATATCGGATCACCCAGTCAATTAGGTCCAGGTCCATTTAAGTTTATTTTTGAAGAATTAACTTGGTTTGGAGTTTGATTCACTATTTTGACGATCTAGTTGATCGAACCAGGTCGGGTTTAACAATACTGATAACTATGTTATATTCTCGAAAATTTTAATATATGAAATGAAAAGACAAGGCTACGGCTATTAAAGGACCTCCTTACTACTGCACTGTGAATTCCATTATTTAGAATTTAACATATTACAACTTCTCTGTAAAAATATAAAAATACAAGAATAATATTGTATTCATTTGACTCTTTAATTGACTCTATAATATGGGAATCTCATATTTTGGTAGACCTTTTATAGGTACCTAAGTAGATTTCTTACAATTGCATCACTAAATTCATTGTTTATTGCCTAAATTATTCATTTGATTCGCTTATAAATCGAATTAAATTAATTCAATGTTATATATTAAAAAATAAGAAAATTAAGTTAAATATGGATTTATTTTTGTTTGGCATTTTGTGAACACAAGAAAAATTCATTCCCCACAGCCAAGTGCTGCCGCGGAGATCAAGGTGGCCCAATCCTCACTCGAGTGCTCTCATATAGATTGAAGCCCGATCCCCCTTTTTATCATGGGTGCAGTGCAACCTAGTAGGGCTATGGATATAGGGATGACGTATGTGGATCGATCATGCAAAAAAGACAAAGAGTAATCGTATACATCCTCCGTACGAGCAGGAGTCCGTTAAATTATAAGGGCCCAAAAATGGGGGACCTCGGTTGAAAGTTGAAACACGAAAAGGATCAAACGCCAAGAAATGCCCCAAAGTCCGGAGGCGCAATACGAATCCTTGGATTGCGATCTGGTCATTTCGACAACCCCATGACAAAAATCGCCTCGACCATCTTATTCCACAATTGGCAACCCCACTTCTTCCTCAAGCTACGCCGGTTGGTTTTTCATGTGGGTTTTTGAACTGAAGTATGGTCTCTGGCATTTGTGTCTGTGGACAGTGACGTTTTGTGTGCCTAGACTAGCCATTAGCACTAATGTTTGGCTACGGGAATAAACTCTTTGGAGAAAGCATTACTTACTGTTGAAATCTTAACTTTTTCAATTTCTCACAGAAATAATAAAATAATTTCGAACTGGCAAAGGTCAGTGCTTAATTTTCAAAATATTGACGTTAATAATCGTGCCGTTGGTCGTTAGACCAAAGGATAAAGTATTCGGGCTTACAAGCGAAGATGACGAGGTTTGTTAAAACTCTCTACCCTTGTTTTTTCTGTGAGCGAGTTTTTCTAAGAAACCTGGGAAATTTGAGAAGTCGACTCCTTTCCCAGTTTGACTACTTGAGATTCGTTCGCATATTTTATGTGTAGCGGAACTGATGCAGAGAGCTTCGACGTATGATGACCATTCTCCCCCCCAGATTAATTAGTGTAGAGTTGAAACATTGGTGCAAAGATGGCAAAGTATGCTGTTTGAGATAATAATTTAGTCAATAATTTGATAAATTTTTTAAAAGAAAAATTGATTTGAATTTTAATTTTCTCACTATCGCTCATTTTTTTTAATAAATTAAAATTTATGTTAAGAATATAACGTTAAATTTTAAATTTATTAATATTAAGATTAAAATTAAAAAAATTATTTGAATTTAATAATATTTAATTAGTAAATTTTTACTACATAAAAATTAAATAAAAATATTAATAAATAACTTCTAATTTTAATTTATACTTGTAATAATTAATATATTTAATTTTTTTAAAAAATTATAAAAAAAAATCCAAGTAAAATTTTTCTTATAAATAAACAGTGTATACGTGGTTCACGTACAACTAGACAACGCATTTAGAATAGAGGATGGAAGCGGGAGGGTCCCTCGGGTAAGCCTTCTTTACCCCATCTTTGGAGTTTGGCTACAGCCCCCAGGGACCTGAAGCGACCGAGCTCAGTACTTACTGGCTTTTTATGGACACGAAATGAGGATATTGGACAACACCACTCCGGGTTTTCTTGCTTAGCTTCCTCGGCTGGATCCCTCTCCAGCATCATAATTTTACACACTAGCAAGTTGCGTGTCCCTTTCACTTGGATTTTTCTGGCTCTGCAATAGGCCATTTTGCATCTTTCTATGCAAAACTAGAAGCTTTAAACCAAAAGGTGCTTAATCGTAAAAGCACCGCGTTCCTCTTTAGTTTTGATCCTATATTCTCGTAGGTCATGCCCATTGAAAAGAAAAGAAAAATTTTATGAGGTTTTAACTTTTTGTTGTCCTTCCAGGCTTTAAGCAACGACTGCTGATTGATCTAAACCTTCTTTTGGCTTCAAATGGAAGGTGGGCCAAGCCGTTTTGCTTTTAGGCAAACACATGCCGATATTTGACATTTGGCTGTTCAACAACCCAATTGTACACACAGTCGATCCCCCACACAGTTCACAAAGCTTCTCGGTTATAATGTGCCGGCAATAATACAGATTATAATAAAATTTATGAAGTCAATCGTAACCATCGTGCAGTTAAGCAGTCAGGGAGAACTAGGATACAATGGATGCACCTTTCGCATTCTTCTCATCGATGCCTAGCTTGGCCTTGGTTCATTCCCCTGTGTACAAGAAACAACGCTGACATGAAAAGAAAGCATCCATTTAAAGTCCTCCTCGGAAAGACTTAACTGTGTTGATCATTGTTCTCGGAACTCTACCACGGTGTCTGCCACATGTGGCTGTCCGAGACGAGCAGTAGACACGTCTCTCGTCCAGTGTCTTTTAAAATGCAGGAATTGAGCACCAAACCAACATTATAATGTCCGAAATTACGCTCGTCCAAGAAAGCAACGAAAGGCACATCAAAAAGTGGTCCGTCCGTCTTGTAGATGATGCATTAAATATCACAAGTGTTTTGTGTTAGCAAATTCGTATTTTTGGGTGGATCACACGTCTCATCTACTTTTAGATCTTTATTGGTTGTCCATGTCAAGGTTTAATCTTTAATGGCTGGTCTCCACTCTCAAATTAATAACTATTTATAATGCGCATTTTAATTTTAATAGATAAAATAATAATATTTATTATTATTATAAAATTAGATTTCACTATAAAATTAATGAGCTTATTTGAGAATATCAAATCTATTTTTCAAAATAAATAGTAAGTGGAGATTTTTTTTTTTCTGATACATCAGAAATTAAAGCTCATATTTTACAAAAAAGATTTGAAACTGTAACTTCTCCTAAAAATTTTACTTTTATCGCCAGGGTAGCCTAAATAGTTAGTGAAAAGAGATAAAAAAAAAAAAAAACCCTCGGCACCAATGACTCGTCTACATATTTGGATCTATCCGTTTAGTTATTGGGCCAAAGCCCATTGGAAAATTTATCGTACGCTTACTTTATCTAGTCCTTCGGCAAAGATGATCTCCACTTACAATAACGCAAACGAAGTGAACGATAAGGGAGAGAAGGTGGAAAGTGAAACAGGGACGAAGAAAGGAGATAGAAAATAAAATTTAAAAAATAGCTAAAAAGGATCAAGAAAAAAAATCGAATAGTCAAAATTAGAATAAAAATATGATGTGATTTCATAAATTTATATATTAAAACATTCAAAATTTTGAAAATTTAAATTTACTATCAAAACATAGCATAATGTACAACAAAATTTCAAAAAAAGCGATATAATTGTGACATTGAGTCCAATAATGGATAGGCCTGATGAATTCACTTAATACCACATTTATTACATTTTTTTTCTCACTTTGGTGCATATCTTGCCATGGTCGTTACACAATTAATCATGTTTTAACGTGAAACTTAAAATTCAAATTTTTGAGTTTTTTTTTTTTTTATATATACATGAGACCACGAAATGAATTCACGTTGGTTCCACTCCGGTTGCCCTATGTCTAATACTCTGTCCACGTGTTCAAACTCGAATAAAATTGGGGTTTAAACTTTGTTTTATGTTAAATAAAAGCAATGAATGTGAAGTAATTTGCACATAAAAGCCACGAGGCTCCCATCTCTCTCTGGGTTGGGTTAGTTGATCCCATTTCTGGGTCTGAATCGTCCGGTATAGAGGGCACCCAGTTAATTACGCAGTGGTCGTATCCCTCGGCCCACCCGATATGACATGGTTCTGGTACTTGCACTGGGCCTCTAATGACCACTTACATTACATAATGTACATCAAGCCAGTTTAAACCGCCGTTGATGAGCCGCTGGCTCCGGGAGGGGCCTTTCCAAGCTGGAAGATTTCATTCATGAACTTTCAAGTTTAATGACAAAAACTAATTTAAAAAGACCGCCGTACCATCTGCAGCCGCATCCTGATCTAGAACTAAAACAAAAACAATTAAATATAGAGGGAGCAGCCAATTTAAACTTTAAGGGCATCATATCAAGAAACTGTGCCTAGAGCCAGGACACCGAAACCCTTTACAACCACTTCCAGGCCCTGAGTTCAACGAGGAAATGATTTTCGCATATCAAATAAATTTAAGAATAATAAATTTAAATAAATATAATTAATTTTTATATCATATACACACGATATTTTATATTATATATAAAATATTAATACACTATAAAATAATAAATACATAATATAAAAATTAATTATTTACATCCACTTAAATTTTGTTTTTTAAAATATATTTGAATTACTCTTAAAACAAAAGAAAGTGAATTCAGATTCTTACAACATGGTTAAAAAAAAAAAAGAAAAAAAAAGTACAAAAATGGAAGATTTCCCTGTAGGTTCCTTCGAGGTAGACCCCACGCGCACTCAACGCGTCTGATACTCACTTCGGTGCCACTTTTCAATGCGCAAGTGCTAGGGATTGTTCTCTCTCCTAGCGGCGCCGTCGAGCCACCTTGGAAAACACCACAAGGAAGTCCAACTTCAGTTCCAACAAATAAGAAAATGCTTTCGCCCATAAAGAAATCTTGGGGCCCATTTTGGGACCCGACCCGAGGCCCCCCCCCTCATACGGAAGTTCAGCTCCCTAATGACTTTTTTCTTTGTTAGAATTTTATTAAACTAGGATAAAAAAGTCCATAATTTTCCTATAACATGAGACCTCTTACTCTTATTTTTATTGAATAAACTATCTAGGGACGTCTTATAAGCATACGTATAATGTGTACTTCTGTAGTCAAAATGTCTCGTCAAAAAAGAAATATTATTAGATGATTTTGATCGATAGGGTAAATTAATTGAAAACACGAGAGAATCAGACTTCATATATTCAGGTATCAATTAGTTTTTTGCAATTTATTTATTAAACAAGTGTTAAACTAACTAAATGTGTAAATTTAATCATATTTATTTATAAATTCATTTTTATTAGTATTTTATTTTTAAAAAATAAAAAGATATTCTAATATTGGATTCAGTATTATTTTTATTAAAAATTTTATATATAATTTTTTATTTAATTTAAGTTAAATTTATTTTTATAATTAATTAAATTTTAAAAATAATTAGTTAAATTAATTTGATTTTAATATTTTTTATTTTAAAAAATAAAAATAAAAAATTTTGAAATAATTCTCCTTTTTTAATTCTCAGAAAATTTAAAAGGTATTTATTTTTTTTAAATAAATGAATTTTTTTTACTTGAAAATCAAGATCTTAAAATATTTATATATATATATTTTTTATTTTTCTTTACTAAAAAATTTATAATTACAAAAATTTAATCATAATTAAAATAAAACTCTACCACCAATAAAATTTTTATTTAATTGCATTGTATTTATTGATTTATAAAATTTATAATCAAATTTTTATAATTATAAAATATTATATTATGTTTAATTTATAAATTTATAAAAAATCGTTCAGCAAAATTGAAATCTTATCTTAATTTTCATAAGATACATACACTAATATTAGTTCTACATAATGTGTATATATAATTATATTTATTAACAAATTTATTTTTATTCTTATTTTATAAAAAAATCAAATTTCAAGTATTTTTTTGTTAAAAAATTGATAAATATAAATTTTTTTCTTTAAACCTAATTTAAGTTAAATTTACCTTTATAATTATTTAAATTTTAAAAATTAATTAAATTAATTTTTTTAAAAAATTTTATTTTAAAAAAGATTCAAAAGTAGTTTTTTTTTCCTTTATTCCCTTTAAAGGAAATTTAAAGGTAATTCTTTTTTGTCACTTGAAAAAAAAAAGTAAATTTGAAATATTTTTTTCTTTTTTTACTTTTTTTGAAAATTTTGAGAATAATTTTTTATATTTATTAGAAAATTTTATAATTATAAAAATTTAATTACATTAAATATAAAATTTTATACACCAATAAAATTTTTATTTAATTACAATTAATTTTGTATTAATTGATTTATAAAACTTTACTTTAATTATAATTAAATTTTTATAATTATAAATTTTTTTAATATTTATAATTTATAAATTTATGAAAAATTGTCATAAAAACAAAATTAAAGTTTTTGTTTTAAATTTCTATAACATCTATTTATATATATATATATATATACATATATATATATATGTATATATATATATATATATATATATATTAAATAATATATTTTTTGAGAAGACAAAAAACACATTAGTATAACATGAATATTTTACCCTTCATCTATATTTATGTACGTAAAAAGAGAAAATTAATATTTGAATTTCCCTCGTCTCTCAATCTTTAGACTTTAAGATTTTATGAGGTGATTAAGCTATTTGATTAGTTATTACTAATTACTTAAGACTGACATATTATACAAATAATTATAATTATTATTTTTTATTACATTAATCTAAATTTGAGTTTTATCATTATGATTTATTATGTTAAATTTTAAATTTATTAACATTAAAATTGAATATAAATAAATAAAATAGTATAATATTCATATGATAAAATATTTATTAAAAAATTAAATAAAAATACTCATAAGTAATTTTTAATTTCAACATATAAATATAATGGTAAAAATATTTTTATATTTTATTTTATTTCTGGAATAAAACACAATTATTATTTTGTGAGATAACATTGCACGTTATATTTATAATTATTGGGAATTATATCGACTTGTCCCCCAAGTGTTTAAAAAGTTAAAGTTTTATGCGAAATATTTTGGGTTTTAATTTTGACGAGTCTAATAGGCCTGCAATAAAATTAAAATAATAAAAATAAATAAATAGAAGAAGGAAGGTTAGACCAATTCCTTTTCGCCTAAGCAAGACCAAGATCTTATTAAAAAGAGAAAAGGAAAAGGAGCGAGAGAGAGAGAGAGAGAGAGAGGATATAGAAGGAAGGAAGGCCGCCAACTATACCAATTAACAAATAGCGAGAAAGAGCAGCAAAAGGTGAGGAGAGAGAAGGAACACTTTTGGGTTGAGGGGAGAGAGAGGGGGGCCCAGTTCTTCGGCTTCTCGTTACTTCTCCAACAAATGTCTCCCTGCCGCCTTGTTAAACACACTGCGTACTAAGTACGAATTGAATTTAAAATAGAAACAGGGAAGACAAAAGGAAAATTCGTATTTAAAAAAACAAAAAGGAAAAAAAAACCCTAATTTGGGAGTGAGAGAAGAGAAGGGAAGGGAAGGGAAGGGAGGGAGTATGCGTATGACCGACGTGTAGATGCATGTCGTCGGCGGTATAAAGGTGGATCTGAATTGGTTATTACAACTCATATTCACGGTAATTATAATCGCCTTGGGTTTGCTGCACCTGGTCAAGAACACGGCGTCGAAGTATTTCGAAGTCGACGCCAATTTCGAAGGTGATCGGAGGAGCCACGCCAGGGCGGCGGCTGCGGCTTCCATGGATATCGACGACTCCTCTTGTGCCAATTGCTGCAAGCCCGGGAACAAGAAGTGCTCCCGCTGCAAATCTGTTAGATACTGGTATTTTTTTTATTAAAAAAAAAAAAGGAAGAAAATTGTAGGTTTTTTTCATTGGGCTTTTAGATGGTTGTTTTCTTCGGGCAGTGCTTGAATAGCTTATAATATCTGCATTCATTGCCAGTGCTTATTTGCTTTTTGTTGATTGTGATTTTCTGGGTTTTGTTTTGTATTTTTTTTTTCTTCTTTTCTCTTGAATTGCTGCTCGCGGTTTCTATTCGGCGAAATTATTTTTGATACATGAATCTATCTGGATTTACCTTGCCCTTGTGTACGTTATGTTTTGGACCTCCATTGATGTATTGGTTATCTCAAAGTAATGAGGCTTTTGTGCCAACATTTTTTGTCAATTAGAAGTCACTTGAGGATGGTATTGTTTCATTTTTAATTTTGGATTCTGATTAGTTCTTGACAGAGCTTTTGCATCTTTGTTTTTTAGGTTTTGGCTTTAGTCTTTATGCTTTATTTACAAATTTGGTGTTATTTTTATCTTCAAAGGATCATTCCTTTCTTATATCTAATCCCAAATCTTTGGTTGTGAGATTTCCCGTATATCAAACTTCCTAGCTTTTTTTGGGGGTGGGGGTGGGAGATTTATAGGCTAATATTTGTGGGGTTTTTTTTTTTGGGTTTAGTGTCTTAGTTCTGTTAATTTTATGAGGTCTACCTTTGTTCTGCACCTTAGCTCCTCAGTATGCCAACAAGAACACTGGAAGGCTGTGCATAAGTCAAAATGCAAGGATTTCTCCAAAGGAATTTCATTGCGGCCTCCAAAAACTAGTTTTGGACACAAATCTTCAACTATTGGGAGCAGAGGTTTTTCTGGAATTGCACTTGTTCCTGCTACTGGGACCTGTAAGCCAACAAAGAAGCCGGGAATGGTATTTTGGATTTTGTCTTGATCTTCTTCTCTGGTTATTATTGTTTCTCTTATCAGTAATAGTATAATTACATGATAGTGCCACCTGGAATATTTCGTGTAGCTCTTGTTCCACAGAAAGTAAGAATTATTTCCCTCTTATATTTCAGGTTCTTTTTCCATATGATGAGTTTATTAAACTTTATTACTGGAACAAGGCAGGATTCTCTCCTTGTGGGCTTTTAAATTGTGGAAACAGGTACGTTTAGTACATCTGTGCTTTGGTGGAATATTACACTTGCATGCAGTTATACATAGTACACAGCCTTTTTAGATTTATTCATTTTTTATGTTTAATCTATCTTTTTTCTGTACAGTTGCTTTGCTAATGTGGTGTTGCAATGCCTTACATTTACACGTCCTCTGGTTGCCTATTTAGTGGAGAAAGGCCATAGAACAGAATGTATGTTCGAAAACTAAATTATTTGTCTGTTCTCATTTTTAAGAGGGGAGTGGATAAATTGTCACGTTACAGGTTTTTGTTCTTTTACCTTACAGGCAGATACAATGATTGGTGCTTTTTATGTGTATTTCAAGGACATGTTGAAAGAGCAAGTCAAAGCTTGCACCCATTTTCACCAATCAATATTCTCTCGCGCCTGCCAAATATTGGTGGTAACCTTGGTTATGGACGACAGGAGGATGCTCATGAGTTCATGAGGTTTGTGTCCAACAGCTTCCCTACTTCTAAATGAGGTTTGACTGCTCCACTGATTTTCTGAGATACAAGAAAGTGAAAATTGTCATTCAGCTTAACCATGCAAGTATTTCTTATCTTTTTATTCTTTTGTAGGTTTGCCATTGACACAATGCAATCAGTGTGCCTTCATGAATTTGGTGGTGAAAGGGCCGTTGATCCTGCCACTCAAGAGACTACTATTATTCAACATATATTTGGAGGTCATCTGCAGTCACAGGTTAATGCTCCCCATCGTATAAAAGCTGATTGATTTGTTCAAATAAATTAATCTTCATCATTTCTCTGCCGAAAATTCAGTATTATGGATTCTGTTAGTTTGTCATAATTCAGAATTTTTTTGCCTTGTCACCGTCAAAAGGGATGGATACATTTCTGAACTGAGCTGTTGACCATGATAGGATGTAGTGGATGGAAAGCTATAATGAGATTTTTTACTTGGGATTTTAATGTGGCATGTTTTTATGTGCAACACCATTCAAAATTCATGGGGATATATATAAAATTAATGTGATTATTGGTTTTTCTTGTGGGCTTGCATATGGATGTGATTATTGCTTGCTCTCTAATTATGTATAGTCTTTAATGGTTAAACCTGTAAAAGTTCTAGCTTTGTCTGTAGCCCTGACAGGTTCAATTGTTTTCACCAACATCTCAGGTGATATGTACAAAGTGTGATAAGGTTTCAAATCAGTTTGAAAATATGTTGGATTTAACTGTCGAAATTCACGGGGATGCTGCTTCATTGGAGGAATGCCTTAATCAATTCACAGTCAAAGAGTGGCTCCATGGGGAGAACATGTACAAATGTGACGGGTATGGCTGATCATCCCCTAGTACCAAGCTTATAACTGTACCATTCACGTAGCACATTGTTTCCTTTTCTTTTTGGGCCAAAGTGCAATTGAAAGTGAGTGAATGCTTCATTTTTGGCACGTCTTTCAAGTCAGACTCTTGTGCAATTATTTTTCCTATCTTTGCTGTTAATTAACTCTTTAGACCTTCATGTTTAGTTCCTTTACAAATGATGATGAAGTCAAGGGGTTGCATTATTCTTTTTTTTTTTTTTTTGCTCATTTGATGATAGATTTGGTAAGCTTATGTGCCTTTGCATTAAGTTGGAGTCAAGACTGGGCAGGTTCACGATAGATGTTAAATTCAGATGAATTATACTTCTTGACTTTCCTAACCTTCTGCTGCTACTGCCCTAATATTATTAGGAATATTCCTCCTAGACCTTTTGTCCTGTCTGCATTTCCTGCTCAAGAATATCTCTCCTAAAACTATAACTGCTGTGCTGAATCACTGGTTTTATCTGTTCCTTCATATCAACATTGGCTAACATCACTTTTGAGTATGTTAAACATGGCATATAGGATTTCATTTGATGAAAATTTTTAGATAGCTGGCTCTGTGATTGCAACTTAATTGAGGTGAGCTAAAATATTTTCAATATAGCAAGAGCCCAGCAGAGTGGATACAGATGATAAATTCTGATAAAATTGGATAGATCTTGAATGGTAATATATATGCATTTGGTGTATGCATCCATTTCTGACATTGATAAAATCTCTCTTTCTGATTACAGATGCAATGATTATGTCAAGGCATGGAAGCGTCTCACTATCCGAAATGCTCCAAATATCCTTACCATTGCCTTGAAAAGATTTCAGGTTTGACTTATACTTAATGCCCTTCAGAATCTAAGTTTCTTTTATAGTGCTAACTGTTAACCGCAAAGAGTCAGACACCCTCATTGCAAAGATCTACACCTTCTAAGAAGTGTTGACAAAACTTTGCAGAGTGGGAGGTTTGGAAAACTTAACAAAAGAGTGACTTTTCCTGAGACGTTAGATCTTAGCCCTTATATGAGTGAAGAAGCAGATGGCACAGACATCTACAAGCTTTATGCGGTTGTTGTCCATGTAGATATGCTAAATGCATCATTTTTTGGTCATTACATCTGCTATACCAAGGATTTTTCTGGAAACTGGTACAGAATTGATGACTGTAAGGTAGATTCCCACCCTCTCTCTCTCTCTCTCTCTCTCTGTGCTCTTGTGCATGCCTGTGAGTGTATGCATGTGAAGAACAAATGCAAGTTTAAAGTCATTTTCCAAAATGATGGTGGGTTATCCTTTAGCACAGTTTTGAGTGGTGTTATCTATTGGATTTGACTATAGTAATCCCCAAGCATGGCAATGTGGACAGTTGTTTAATTGATATGTTTATTTGGCTTCATGTCTCAGTATTGTCTGACAGTTGGTGGGCTTCTTCTCAGGTTGCTAGTGTTGGACTGGATGATGTACTTTCTCAGGGAGCTTATATGCTTTTATATAGCAGGTATGCTTTCTAATATCCAATCTAAATTTGGCTTAGGAGTCTTGCATATGCCTTTCTATTATTTTGTTTGCTCAAAATTGGTAGTTGTACAGTTGGATTTTCACATACTTGAATGAAAAGAATGGAACTGAAACATAGGAACAATATGAGGATAGGTATCCTTTGAGTTTGAGCCCATTTATTATAAAGATTTCTAGAGAGCTTGGTGATTTTTGAGTCTTTTCTTTTTGCCCCTGGGGAGGTTAAATGACTTGAATAAAGAATACAGAGATTGTGATATTTTTCCTCATTTGCTTCCTTATGTCAGATTGCTTGACCTTTGACTGTGTATGGTCTGCAGTAATAACGATGGGAGGTAGATATATGTATTTTATGTTGGATCATTCAGCTTCTTTAGGTAGTAATGGATCTGTTCTACTAATTTTGTTTCTGTTGATGTGGGGTAGAGTTTCTGTTCGACCATCTTGTCTCAGAAACGTTGAACCTTCAAAGGAGCAGCAACAAATGGTGAAAAAGGAATTAAATTCAAGCATAAAGGAAAATGGTGAATGCTTCTCAGTTTTGGAGCCAATGAATACCATGAGCAGCTCTGGTTCCCCGCTGTCTGAAAGCAATTCTGAAGTGTCAACTGAACCGTTAGAAGATGGTGCAGTTCATTTTGGGTCCAGTTCAGCAGTTTCAAAGGAAGTGTTTCCAAATGAAGGTGAGTTGTCTTCAGGAATTGATCATGAAGTCCTGAAAGAAACCGAGGATATGGACAAGTCCACCTCTGAGTTCTGTTCATCTTCTTTAAAGGTTTATAGTTCTGGTAGAAATGATGCAGATGCATATACTGTGGGAACTCTTGTTGAGGAGCCAGGGAGCCTGGATGCAATAGATTGTGATTCAGCTTCATCCATTTCAGTGGAAGCTACTGGCCGGGTGAAGGACTCGTGTGCTGTGATTGATTCCAGATTTGTTGTGCTAGATGATTTGTGCAGCGCACATCTGTCTAATCTGGAACCAGGTTCTGCCATTGTGAAGGACATAAAAGTTAATGGCAGCATTTATTCTCTGCCAGGAGAGGCGTCTTCAAGCAAAACTCATAGTTTGAAACGTGAATCATGCTCCTGTGATTCAGATAACTGTGCTGGAAACGAAGCCAAAAGAGCAGAAATAACAGATAGTCATTGAGAGTTATAGTGCAGTTCCTTTTTTAATGATCTTATCATCAAAAGAAAAAAAAAAGGTGGGGTAGGGAATTTTTATCTGGGGTTTCACTGTTTTGTAGAAATCTCAGACTCCATTTGTGACAATCCAGATGGAAGCTTACATTCATTTATGTGTGGGAACACAAGGATGTCGGTGCATTATGAGCAGAGTTATTCCTCTCTTAGTTGTTCAGTCCCCAAATGCTAGAGCTGTCCAACTCGTGATTATCTCCGACTCTCTCAAATATGTGTGTATAATTGATGAAGTTTAGGCCTGTAGCTGTGCCAACAAACACCTCACAAGTGAAATGGAAGATGAATTAAACTGCACGCAAAGTGATGATCCTTGTGCTTATGTGGCTTGTTTTAGTGTTCCTCAGAAGTTGAAACATGTGTTGGGATTCTAGAGGATGGTCATAACGAGGGCTAGGAAGTCAAATGATTCGTCACTTCTGTAACCATGCAAGTGCATGCCTTGGATTTTTAGGGCTTTATGTGATAACGATGTGATGAAGTGCTGTACAATATGCTCCTTGTCTATGCAAGGTAAAGTAAAACTAAATTATAGAAGCAGTGTAAACTAAATTATAGGAGCAATTAGAAAGTTTCCTTTTTGACCCCACAAAAAAAGAGGAAATTCCCCTCATCTTCTTGTAGCCACACTATATCGGACATCAAAAAGTTACATCCAATTTCGAGGGTACCCCATTGGCAATTTCGTTGGGTGTGACTTGCGAATCCTAGCTACCGGCACTTTAGTATGTGATAAATAAAATAATAACAATAATATTAAATATGACGAAAAAAAATTTATATTTATCATAAAAGTATTATTTTTATTAAAATAAATAACTTTATACTAATAAAATAGTTTGATAAGACTTTAATAAAAATAATATTTTGTAATATGTTAAAAAAATCATAATAATTAATATTCCCCCCCCCAAAAAAAAAACAAAAAAAGAAATCCAGCACTGACCTCTCGAGATGGGTTATTGGTGAGATGAGATGGGTTTTTCACGGCTCGCGTCGCTCGTTTTCGAATCCAGTTCAAGCAGACACCTATAAGAAGTTCCCGCAACCGTGCTGTTCCGCCTTCAGTTGCGCTGGAGCACGCAAAATCTCTTTTCGCAAGCTGACTCCCTGTGATGGGACAGTCTGTGGGGCGTGGGGCCCGGTTTGCCTTCTTTTCTCTCTGGCACCGGTGATGGAAAAGTGACGAAAGGTCTAGGTCCTGGGAAATATTATGGATGCAATTATACATAATTAACCAAAAAAACAAATCAAAATTTATAAATAAAAAAATAAATATTATAATTTATTAATAATTTTTTTTCATTAATTATGCATAATAAATTCATAAAAAAATGGTGTACAACAAATAACCAGTATTTTTCTATTAATTATTTTTTTCACAATTTTATTTAAAAAATATAAATAATTATATAAATATAATATAATTAATAAGATAATATATTTTTTTAACTTTTCAATCTCTTTAAGAAGATGATGTGTGGACGGTATAAAACAAGTGCTTTCTAAAATAATAATAAAAGTAATTAAAAGGTATAATTAAATATAATTAATAAAATAATATAATTTTTTAATTTTTTTATAAATTTATTTTTTATATTATTATAATAATTTTATATTATTTTATTAATTATATCTAATTGTATTATTTTTATTTTTATACTCAATAAGTATTTTTGAATAATTTTTGATAATTTGTTGATATATATTTAATTATTTATAATCATTTTATTTTATGGTACACATTCGATTGTTTTAAGGATGAATATATTTAAAATTTGTATATGAAAATGTTAATATTCTTTTTAACAGTTATAACAAAATTCTAGATTATTTTTGAGTGTTTTTAATTAATTGCTAAAAATTAATATTCTTGATATTTTTATTCTTTATTACATATAATAACACTGGACCACTGCCTCTAATTGTTTGCAGAAATATTAAATTCAGGATCGTTTACAATGACAAGAGATAATTACTAGTACATCGATAGATGAGAGGAATCTGGCATCGTGCAATTTTTCTGAATGTCCAGCGTACAATTATCAGTATATCAGAATTGCCTATGATCCAATGGAACGCGTAAAGCTCAGATACAGTAAACCGCATGGCCCACAAATTCTTCGTGCATTTTGTGACCGACGGGTATACGATACCCGTTTCTCGTCTCGGATAGAAAGAAAAAAATCTTAGGGTATATAAATGTGTGTGCTACACACTCTAAAAGGTTACCTTTTAGAGAGATAGTAAAGCGCTTCCTGTGAAAAAATTAGGTAAGAAGAAGTCCCGATTCTCGACGAGGACGTCGATAGATTCGATAGGAGAGAGCTTCGTCGATAGATTCGATAGGAGAGAGCGTGTGGAAGGAGTAGGCAAGAAAAGGTCTTGATTCTCAACGAGGATGTCAATAGATTTAGTGGAGGAAAGTGTCACGAACGGATATATGAGACCCGTCTCCCACATCAGATAGGAAGAAGGAGATCTTGAGGACGTCAATAGATTCGGTGGGGGAGAGCGTGACAGACAGGTATACGAGACCCGTCTTCTACATCGAATAAGAATAAAGGGGATCTTAGAATATATAAACGTAGGTGCTACACACTCTAAAAAGTTATCTTTTGAAGAGAGAGTAACGACCGGAGACAATTTCCTAGGAGAAAACATTATAAAACTTGAATCCAATACAAGGTCCCAATGCATACCCAAAAAAAAGAAACAATGGTGGGTTCGGCTGGGATTCAATACTTGGACAAGGCCTAGTTGACCATGTAACCACGGTTTGGGACTCGAGGCCCCATCCGGGATTGTGTTGTGGCGTGTAAAGAACTACATCACATTTCTCCTGTAAACTCTACTAACAAGAATAACAACCGTCTATTACCCTGAAAATTCACCAGGAATGGTACCTTGGAGCCAACCTTCTTATTCTTCTTCTAGATAAGTAATTCTAATTCGTCGACTACCATTATTAGAAAACAACCGGGCAGGAGCCAGGGACCAAGGAGATCGATCCTCCTATCTACGAAGAAGCGCGAAATTAAGCAGACACGACAATTCAACCATCATGTGTCATTTGCCAAAAACTGTGGACAACAAGTTTGGAGCAACCTGCCATACATTGATACATACAATCTCCCTTTTTTGTTTTGATACATAAAATCTCTTACACATTGACATTGATAATGGCAGAAGCTCATTTTAAGTTATACATTTCCTTCACATTCTCCTAGCCAAAGACATCTTTCCTTCCTTACACATGAAAGGGGCGAGAACACAAGGGAATCGTGTGTCTAATTAGCAGCAGCAACATTTTTTCTTCTCTTGTGCGCATCAGTCCCTCCAATGGAATGCCCTGAAATTGGAATGAAAGGTTTAAGCTTCTTCCCACCATCAGCTGATCACAAACGGTTGGTGGACTGTGCAATGCTATATTCCTATTTTCCTCTGTTGTTGTGGCATGAAGTGGAGGGGCGCTATCGTGAAATATGATGGCACCTCTTGCATAGGAAAAACTAATAAGTGACCATGTGAGGCTCAGTTTTGCCATACCCACTAGTGTATTATTTGTCACTTTTACTCTATTATTTGATCATTTGCAAAGGTCATCGTAAATAGACGAAAGAATAAACATAAAAGAAAATCAATTGAGAGCTTTAAAATGAAATAAGTGAAAGGTCATTGCGAATAGAAGAAAGAATAAATAAAGGACTGCAAGAGCAAAAGAAAGAACATAAAAGGTGGTAAGCAGATAAACATGGAATTGAAGCAGTCTAAAATTTTCCCGAAAGAGGAAAAAAAAGGCAGACTGATTTTACCGTAAAATTGCATCACGGGCTTCTTTCCTCCCTTAACGAGTTCAAAACAAAACTCAGCTCCCACTTTCAGCTGTTTTGACCTAGCAAATTCAGTCCAGCCAGCTCCAATAAAAACTCTTCCTCCTTTGTTTCTCCTCAAAGATACTGACCACAAACTTGCTGTTTCATCTTTAAGAACCATCTTGCAATGTTCTCTCGTTAGACCATAATGGTTTGCAAAAGACCTTGGAATATTCTGCAAATAGACTTCATGAGCATGGTGGTTTTTCATAAACCAATAATGCATTGAGTTAGTACTCACCAGATAAGTTTTTTTGATGTTATATTTATTAATAGTCACCCAAAAATGGGGATGTCTGATTGATGAAGAACCAGATTGTGAGTCATTATGCTTCATTTTGGCTCCTGGATCTGCTTGAAATTTTTCATAGATGAGAAAGATAAGTCTAATCAATGGGAAATAAATTAAACAAAAATCCAGATGAACTTTATACAGTGATGTTGCCTAAGTCAAACACAATGATGAAATGCACTTGCCTGCCCACCAGTACCAACAAATTAAGCAAAGCTTCATCTGCTTAGTTTAGTGGGTTGGGGGCAATTTTTTGATAGGAGCGTTAAGACTTCTGCTATGGAGACAGTAGTATTCACAGAAATTTCCAATTTCAGATTAACACCCTCTGTTTTCATTGTCTTAGTCCCTCGCCCAACCATGCACACTGAATTCACTATTTTATTTTTGGCATGGTGTCCACCGTTGATATTTGATCAGTACCAAAGATAATGTTTAACATGTATTTTTAATCTTAGCTGTTGCTAAGAACTTATGTATTAAACGACTAAGTTAAACATGGGTCAAATACTTAACAAAAGAAAAAAAAAATGCAGCACCCATAGTTGCTAAAAAGATATACTACTGCAGTTAAACCAGAGTGGTAATTTTAGGTTCTCCTACGCAGCAAATGATAAAATTTGATTGCTCTTTTGGAAATCAGCAAGAAAAAGAAAAGAAGTGAAATGAAGGTATCAAGTAGAGCTTTGAAAATCAGGAAAACATACTGATCAATTGCAATACAGGCTTTGTTCCCTTTTTGACAAGCTCCAAAATGATAGTGTCTCCCTTCTTGATGTCATTTCCACGGCAGAAGGCTTTCCAGCCACCTCCAAAATAAGATTGAAGATCGAAATTTCTGCGTATTAACATTACTGGCCATGATCTTCCCTGTTGATTCATAACAATCATCTGGCAACTTCTATTGCTCAGGTGGCTTGCAAATTTCTTTGGAATATACTGCTTGAGAAAACAATGCAGAGGGTGGCTAAATGAAAAAGGAAAAAAAAAATTAAGCAACACAGACTTTCAAATGTACAGGTATGAACAACAAACCATTCTTGACCTCTCAATGCCATAACGAGTCATAGTTGCTTCAAAGTAAGGGCGTCTAAGAGTTGAAGAACCGAGTTGCATGTTCTTTGCCAACTCTTCTGAAACAATGGCGAAAACTAAGGAAATGCAACGTCCAAAACATGTTAATGGAGACAGAATCAAACATCCTAAGTCTATCCCCACGAGCACAGATCAAACATTCAATGCACCAGAAATCAGGTGGATCTACATTTTCTCTGTCATTCAAAGTCAAACCTGGCACTAGAAGCATAATTTGATCCTGATGGAAGTTTATGTAATAAAAAAGAAATAGCAATAATACAGAGACTAAACTGATGAATTCACACATATATCATTGCCAAGAGGAATGCACTTACTGGTTCTTCTGGAATTTCTTCCTGTTGGCTCGCCCTCCACATTTTGTTGTTTGATTTTTTCGGCAGGTTCTTCCACACCAACAGAACCACATTCTTTTTCAATGGCAGTGTGGTCCAAAACCATGGCATCGAACTTCATATCTTCTTCAAGTTTGACAGGCGAGTCTTCAATTTCTATGTCATTCAAAATCACAACTGGCACTTGAAGCATAATTTGATTATGATGGGAGCTAATGTGGTTAAAAAGGGAAAAAAATACAAAAGAAATGGCAATAACTTGAAGAATAAACTAATTGCCAACACGAATGAACTTACCGGTTCTCTTGGGATCTCCTCCTGCAGGCTCTTCCTCCAAGTCTTCTTGTTCCATTTTCACGACAAGTTCTTCCACAGCAAGAGGACTATATTCTTTTTCACATGCAGTGTGGTCCAAAACCATGACATCGAACATCAGGTCCCCCTCAAGTTTGAAGACCAGGAAATCGCCAACATGCAAATCATGATCACCAACAAACTCCCCCCAACCATCTCCGAACGTCCTGCTGTTGATTTTTACAGGCCATACTTTCCCACCACGGCCTCTCAGTTGCGCAGGTTTGTCAAAAGCCTGCCCGTACAAGTACTTGAGAAATGCAACGGGAATTGACTGCAGAAACAAGCACATTCATTCTGATCTTAGTCTTCTCTGTGTAAGCTCGTCACACACAGATAGAGAGAGAGAGAGAGAGTGTGTGTGTGCGTGTGTGTCTTACGAGTTTGCGCTCGAAACCCGGAAGAAGTGGCTGGAAAAAGTGGGGTTTCCTTGGAAGCATTCTTCTGTTTGCTGCAATAGAAAAATTGGTGGAGGCATTCTTACATCTTCAAAATCTTGCTAATTATGAATCTTTCTGCCCAAAACAAAACAACCAAAAAAAAAAAAAAACCTTTCCGTCTAATACATGAAACAACAAAAGGCATAAACGCTGTCATTTGCTAAACATTCCCAGTTCTATGTCTAAAAACCTAGCTCCGTCTGCTGTTGGGTCACGAGTATTAAGAGCTCAAACCACGAGAACAAATTAAATCAGAAACAAACTGAAAGAACTCATTATTGAAAACGTAGAATTCCAGGTGTGTATTCTCTTTCTTGAAACAGGACCATCTCAACAAAGACGACCTCCACGTTCTCTTAAAAGAAGAAGAAAATGGTGAGAAGAGACGATGTAGAGGACGGCGTATAAATATATATATATATATATATACATAAAGGACTTCAAATGTCAAAAGAGAAAGAAGAGAAACGGGTCATTGTGTTTGACCTATAACAGCTTTGTCGTTCGGGATTTTTGCAGGACTGTTCGATATGAAATAGCTTGGTCGTGTCTGCCCAGACGCGGCAAGCGAGAAAAACGGCGGCTGTCTAGCTCTACTACAACAGTCCTCTGAACTCAGAGCCAGTTTCCCCGAGGGGTAAAAAGAAGTGGAGGTTTCTGTTGTTCAATTTTTTTTTTGTAATTTTAAGGGGGAAAATAATTGCCACAAAAAGCTAAAAACGCAAATCCACAGAAGGGCCGGGCCGCAGCACTGCATTTTAGTATTCGGCTTTTTATGGACTGGACATGCCTGCTTCGGCAGACCATGCCAGCACAAAACCATTCGAGTCCAACCAAATTTTGACACATTAAAATTTAATTTTTTTTAATAAACAAGTCTAAAAATAATGTTGGTGTGGTTTGGCCAATTTTGGCTTCAATCCACATATCCATATATATATATATATATATATATATAACTAATCCCATGCAAGCGCATGCCACAGGTCAATGCTTCTCCTTTCGTCTTTGGTGATTTGGAACACTTTCAAATGGTTTTCACATTTGTATAATATATAAATAATTTAATTTGCAAGAAATTGAAAGGACACCTAAATTATTATTCATTACATTATCATAATGAGTGGAAGAAGTTAATGTTATTAATTAAATATTATTCCCCCGTTGCAAATTATGGCAAGATTCTTCTCTTTTCTGTTCAGTTTTTTTCGAGTAGTTGCTGTTACATATTCCCGAAATTAAAGAGTTCTGAATGGATAATTTTTCATTTACTCGCGCGTTGACTGACTTGGGAATTTATGACTTTGCAAATTGATATAAAGTATTTTGAAGAAACTGAAAAGTCCTTGAAAAAAAAAAACATCATTTATCGCTGATGGAGGCTCTTCGGGCAGATCCACGATAGCCCCATCAAGTGGACTCAACGGAGTTTTTTCGTCTACCAATTCTTCTCTCTCTGTACCTTCTAATTCCTTACTAATTAATGGTGGCTCTCTTTAGAGGAATGCCATTTGGAAGGTTTTCTGGTTGCTATGAGTGCATAATGGCAGTTGATCGCGTTCCTGGAATCAATCACCAGAGACCCCTCTTTGAGGGAAACCATTTCTTCTTGCGTTCAATGTGGTGAGATGCTCGCGAGAGCTGAAATTTGGAGCTTCATTAGCCTGTCCGTCTGACATGCGAGTAACGCATCACTTTAACACCCTCTACTTTTCTTTAATTATTTCTTTTTTGCCATTTTCGCGTAACTCCTTGTTGAAACAAGAAAGCAAATTCACTCCCTGTGTCTCGATTATTGAAAGATACGCAACAGTTGTCTCAATTGATGCTGCAATGAGACTTTGTTGCGTTGCTTGTTGTGAAATTTGAGATATGTAATAATTGTCATTATATATTTTGCACTGTTTTTTTTTTCCTTCTTTTTTAATCTAATGATGAGTTTTATTCATTTATTTTATTTGTGCATTGTGGAAAAATATAATAATGTCATATAGGAGACATTTTTTAACCATCTATCAAGAAACAATAAATACGTATTAATTATCGTAATCATTTGTAGTTGATACTTATTGTAGTCATCGTGTACAGTTCACAGCCGCAAGTGTGACTTTTTAGTAAACTCATTCCATTGAGTGGGATAAAAACAAAATCAAATGCAATGTGAGCTACAAAACAAGAAGCTTGTGCAACCCTTCTGCCGCAAAGTCAATATAATGGTGAATTTCTTTTTATGTTTTTCTGGTTAACGAGACATAAATTGCAACTGTGAAACGAAATCCAATGAGAGTTGGAGAAACAAATGTTTTATTATATTTATATAATATCAATAGTGAATAATCGCTCACGTCTCACTAGATAACTCATACTTTCTCATCATCTCCGTGGCCGTGAGGTGCGTCCGACAAACAAGTATGGATCTTAGGATACAACGAAGGCGATTTTTAATTTAAATATTGTAACTTAAGAACAGCACCGCAGGGGCCAATTGGGTCGTTGGATTTGAAAACTCACGGAAGAGCAACTCAGTCTCTATCTTTCACTGTCTCGTCATCCGGACATCTTCTTGTTATTGATGGCGATGTTGGTAATTGCTGAGTCCTGTCCTCGCTTCTCCAGCTGTTGGCGGATGCAATGCGATTGGACGCCAGTTGCCGATCCCAATCACTCTCTTTCTTCCCCAAAGGCTTTTTATCCGTTTCCCAATCCCTTCGACAATCGCACTACAAGCGCGCACCATACACAGAGTCTGTGACTCGCTCACGGAATGCAAAACGCCCCCCTTACCTAACAAAAAGAACAAAGAAAAGTACTATTATTTGAAAAAAAAAAAAAAAGAGAAAAAGAAAACAACAAAGCCTCTTTCAATGGATCCAAGAAGCCCAAAGACTCCATTTTTATTCTCACCCAAAAAAAAAAAAAAAGAGGAAACAATCCAATTGGGAGAGGATTCTTAGTCATTACTATGTAACAAACAATACGGCGGTTAGACCAATCGGCTATCAGGTAAGTTTCTTGTATATAATTAAGTCATTAATGAGGCAAGCAGTTAGGTTCCTTTTAGGTTTTGTTCGGTAAAGTCTTTGATTCCCAATCTGGGTGGTTCGTTAACTTGCTGGGTCTCCTCCCCCTTTTTTATTTTTTTATTTTTATTTTCTCTTTAGGTTCTGGGGAGTGATCTTTACAATTTATAGACGGCCATGGAGAATCGCAGCGATGTCGAAACATCTCCGTCTTTAAGGTAAGTTTCCTTTTATTAATAAAGCTTCTTAATTACTGCTTTTTTTTTAAAAAAAAATCTTAGAAAAAATCAAAGCTCATGCGGGGAGGGGGATGGAGGCATTGGAATTCGAATCTCCACTTGTTTTCTCGGCCAAAGAGCTGGTTCTCGGCTGTTCCAGGCAGCCGATCATTTTTATTGCTTTTAATTTGACATCGAACGCATAATAATAATAATAATAATAATAATAATAATATGCATAACGCAGAAATTAGTAATGGATTTTTAATGGGTCTGGGGCCTATTTTTTGCCCTTTTTCATTGATTCCTTGCTGCAAGATTTTCTCTAATTTATTATACAAGAAATGAAAACCAAGTATCACACTTGACTAGTAGGTGTTTTCGTAAGTACTGCCTATTTGGGGCCTCTGATCACTTTATCCTATTATGTGAATGCAGTGTTTTTGCAGCCGTGTCTTATGGGCTTGCTTCAATGGCAATGGTTTTTATCAATAAGGCGATTCTCATGCAGTATGCACATTCAATGACCCTTCTCGCCCTTCAGGTATTTTGTTTCTCGGGAGAGCATGATTGGGAGCCTTCAATCTTTTTTGATGTGTCTTTGGTCATTGATCATAATCATCTGTAATAGATATTTATTCTGTTTTTGGATGCCTTAGCAACTATCCACAACCTTGCTCATTCATTTTGGCTGGAAAATGGGATACACTAAAGCAAAGGGTGCAGATATGCAAACAGCTAGGAGGCTTCTCCCGGTTTCACTATTCTACAATGCTAATGTGGCATTTGCTTTGGCAAGCTTGAAAGGAGTTAATATCCCAATGTATATTGCCATAAAGAGACTCACACCACTTGCAGTGCTGATTGCTGGCTTTTGGTCTGGAAAGGGAAAACCTACAAGGCAGGTTTGTGATGCCTTTTTATTGAATTATTATGTGCTCTAGGCTTTTAACAATTTTATTCGTATGCTTCGTTTTTTGTCAATGTGCTGTGAATAAAACTTCTTTGGTGTCAACTGAGTTTGTCAATTACTCACTTTGGTCTTTTTGTTTCTCTCTAACACTTGGTTTGTATTGGATGGGCTGATATTTATTCTTAAATGTGTATTTTGAATTATAAGTGGTACTCAGTCATGTAACTGCCAAATTATTTCAATGGATCTTGATGACTGTTGATCCTGATTTATTTATGTTCCACGAAACCGTGTGACATGTCCTCATCACATTTCAGGTGACCCTTTCAGTGCTACTGACTGCCGTTGGCGTACTTATTGCAGCTCTTGGAGATTTTTCCTTTGACCTTTTTGGATATAGCTTGGCCTTTACATCTGTGTTTTTCCAGGTTGGCTTACAAGTCCTTAAATCCTTAAGGATAGGGATTGTACCCTGTAAATTTTGCTTGATTGCTGATGGTAGTTCTGCATTGGAATTGCAGACAATGTACCTTGTATTGGTGGAGAAGTCTGGTGCAGAAGATGGGCTTTCTTCAATTGAGATCATGTACTATAACAGCTTTTTGTCTCTTCCATTTTTGATGTTTATCATCATAGCTACTGGAGAATTTCCAAACTCTCTGTCATTGTTATTTGCAAAGGTCAGAGTCCTAACCCCATTTCTTTACAGTTGGGATAATGATTGATCTTGCTGTGTTTGCTGATATTCTAAATCCTATGCATGGGATGTTATATGGTGTGAAGATCCTACAATACTTCATGCACTCTTTTTGTAATTGGTGATAGAAATTGGATGTTACTTAACCACACTGAAGAACTTTCAATGTCATTTAATATTTCCAATACTATATTTTTATTAAATTTCAGTACTTGACATTAGTAGGCTTTTTGGTCTAGTGCTGAAAAGCACATCTTGCAGTTGCATAAAGTCATGCACTTATGTAGCCTTAAACTAGCCCAACTGTGCTTGAAGTGCAAGGGATAGTTTTCTGATGTCATATCCATAAAACTTATGATGGTCCAAGTGTCAGGTTTTACTTCACTTATTGCTGAAGTTGATGGCTTAGTTGATCTTCTTGAGGTTGTCAAACCAATTGTCTGGCATATGTGTAGGGGGTGAAATCGCACAATTGATTTCACAATCAATTAGATCTCAAAGTGCATATTTCATACAATTTTAGCTTATTTGCTCAATGTTTTATATTGTATATTTGATCAATTGTTTATGTTATACAGGACTAATCTCTCACTTAAACCTGATTGTAACTGCAGAGTAATTCCATGTCATTTTTGTTGATCTTTATCCTTTCACTGGTGATGGGCATTGTTCTTAATTACACGATGTTTCTTTGTACCATAGTCAACTCTGCTCTCACAACAACCATCGTGGGAGTCCTCAAAGGTGTCGGGTCTACGGTAAGTGCAGTGTATCCTTCAGGTTTTTCATCCTGTAAAGTTATCGGAGAGAAAAAAAAAAAAAAAATCTTCAAATTGACTAATTTGTAAACCCAATAACTCTACCTTCAATCCAGATTTAATTAAAAGTTTAAGTGTGTACAGACTAATGTTTGTTTTATTTATTGCTTCACAGACACTTGGTTTCGTCTTACTTGGTGGTGTACAAGTACACGGTTTAAATGTTACGGGATTGGTTGTCAACACAGCTGGTGGGGTATGGTATTCATGTGCCAGATATCAGCAGAAGAAGAGCAAGCCTCCAAAGCTCCTTTCAGATGTAGAGGCACATCGCAAATAATCTGTTTCCAGAGGATCACCTATCACCGCTAACTGCTGTTTTGGGTGGTTTCGTGTCGTGTTTTCTTATACCGTATTCATTCACCCTGTAGCATGAACAGATAGCAATGACCAAAAAGAGGAGAAACACAGGGGAACAATATCTGACATTAAGTTTCTGATCAGCATTTTGCACCGATATCTAAAAGCAACAACAAATTCTAGTAAAAGAATCTCAAGAAGTTTGCATTTAGTAAGTTTGTATTAGATACTAAATGGACGATAAAAATGGAGTTGCACCTCCAATTCCATTTCTTAGCCTATAGTGGGATTGTCGGCATTGGCCAAAGAACTGTGAGCCCCGTAAGCCAACAGCCTCTATATCTTGTCATCTTCCTCAGTCATCTGGTAGATATAAGAGCGGTTAGGGTATGGGGCATTCCCGTTAGAACTCGATATGGCCATTTGTACCCCTTGCTGGCAATGCTTCAACCCATTGTTCAGCTTAGACAGCCCTCACAATCACCGTCAATATATAGTCAGGAAGTGCGTGAGAATCTGTGCCTGGTCTTCCAGTAGGGTGGTTTGGTCTGTGAGGCTCGTTTCTTTCCGAGCCTTGAGGCCTACAATTCTCGGCGAAGAAAAAATATCAGTCGTGCGGAATGCCAGGCGACACAGAAAAGGTGCGGAATGCATTTTCTCTTTAATCTCTTTTTGTCAGCTTACAGACTGCAACTCTCTATCGCTCCTCCAATTTGTCGGGGCTCAGCCTCTTGTCCGTTTCAGCTACTCTCTATTTGAACGTGTTTCTGATATATTATTAGACCCGTGTTTAGCCGTATGTTGGTTGGGACTGCTGCTTCTTGTGAACTTACTCGTTGTGGCAGTGGAAAGTTGGATGGGGACCAGTGGCCTTACACTGCTCAAGGACAAGCCTTGTTTTAAGTTTTATATTTTAATATTAAAATCTAATATTTTTTAAAATAAAAATATAAGTTATCAATTATCAAAATATACTTAGGGTTACTATTCTGCCCAAGCGTACGATCTCTCTTGTTTTCAAATGGTTAGGACGAAGTGTACCTTCCACGGTTTGGACGTCATTAAAATTTACAACGGAAGCCAACATGATTTTATGCAGTTTTCCGCAACTTTAGTACTGCATTTCATTTTGGACAATAATTTCACATATCTAAGCTATTGGCACTTGCTGAGCCACGCAGTCGAGAGAGAGAGAGAGAGAGGGGGGGACAAATGTCCACATTGTGAGTCCGGATTTGTTACAATTTTATTACTATTTTATATGTTCGCTTCAATTAGAATTTCTTTTTTTTTTTTTCAATTCTATGTCTCCAAATCTTTTTGTTTACCTATCGCCAAAATATTTCTGACCCTGCAATTGGCTGCTCGTGTTCCTAAAAGGTCACGTGAGAACGTGAATTAGTTACCATGTAATCAGTGTAATTAGTACGTTTTTTTTTTTATAAAAATAGTTTTTGTTTTTAATCTTCTTTTGCTCGCATGATATGACTAGCTGAATCGATTGTTACCCAATTTGGAATGTAGTAATTCCTACAACTAATTGTAGGATTTTTATATTAATTTTTTTATTTTTATAATTTTCCTATTTTTAGCTGGTTGGGGGTCGACTAGCAGTTGTGACTATTAAATGCTTTTCTTCGATTTATTACCTCGCCGTAAGTCTGAGTATCCAAATACGCTAAAGATAAGAAGGGGAGTGGTGCGTTTCTCATTAATCCCAAACCAAACAGCCCTCGAATGCATCAAAAAAAAAAAAAAAAGGAAAATTCCAGACCAAATTACAATCCATCAAACATCATCACATATATGGAGATATCAATCGGTCCACAACGTGCACCGACAGAAGATTTTCTATTATTCGGGCAGCCAGTGTGGGACATTGGCCGTGGGCGGGTGGGTGGGCTGTCTTTCAATATTCCTAAATCGTTTTATCTTCCAGGCTTCCGGATTCCAAAAATGTGGGTTAGTGGAAACGGGCATTTCGTTAACCTATGATCGTTGTAACTAAAGCATGCTCGCGGACACGAGACAGTACGGATGGACAAAACCCTATAACCCGATGCCTTCTTTTATATGTATCTCGTCCATCTCCTTCAGCCTAGAAGGAAGGGTAAAAAAACAGACAACTCGTACAACATATTGTCGTGACAGTATAATTAATAAATTTGTGTCTAAAATGTGTCTGTATAATTCTTTTTGTTTAAAGTTATGTTAGAAAGCAGTATTCCCTGATATATTTATGTATGTGAATATGAGAAAATTAAGGGCAATTTATCATTTATTAATCCAACCTTTTATATTGGAAATAGAGTTGGGATAGCAGGGTTCACAAAAAGGCTGCCAAAAAAAAAAAAAAAAAGAAGCCAAAAGCATTATGAAATCAAATGTTTAAGGATGTCAAATTCTAAATAAATTGTCATGTTGGGCCATTTGGGCAAATTATATTAGTCAAGGCACCAAAAGTAAACGAATAAGGGTGGACAGAGGAAAACAACTAAAGAGAGGGGGAAAAGTTTCAATTCAGCAAAAGTGCCAAACCATCTCGATAAGCAAAGTCGACGGTGTTGGCATAAAGCTTTCAATCTTTACTTTTCATCCAATTATATATACTCTCTTTAATTCTCACTTAAAGTTATACTGTTCGCACGGTCTTCGATGGTTTTTCTTTTTTCTTTTTTTTTATAAATAAATAAATATATAAATATATATATATATATAGCTTTGGACCTCCAATACTTGCAAAATAAGGAAAAAAAAAAAAAAAACCCTTTGCCTGCCGCTTTCTAGCAACTAATAAAAAAATATTTATATAATCTGATTTTAAGATTTGTCGGTAAAAATATAACTGCTCTTAATAAGATAATGACAATCATGGCCTTGAAGCGAAAAATTCAAATCAATCTTTGAGATACCTCAAAATGATTACCTTCCGTTTAATTCATTGTGACATTATTTTGTCCACTTACGGTTGCGAATACTTTATTGTCATATTAAAAGCATCTTATCCCGAGCAAAAAATAAATAAAATAAAATAAATATTAAACGCATCTTCACAAACAAATGATGGACAACAAAGGATGACCTATTTGTTAAGAAAATGCATTTTTTTTATTATTATTATTTACTTACAAATATGGGCAATCTCGACAAGTCAAGAGGACCCCAGTTTCACTGTCCTTTCTCTTTTGGATCGCACCATTATATTTTATTGTTATTTTAAACAACACTGTTTTTTTTTTAATTTTTTTAAATATTTTTTATTTTTTTAAAATAATATTTTAAACAACACTTCGAGTGAACAAAATGTGACAAAAAAAAAAAAGGCACAAATGAATATTCTTCTCTCATTTTTTATACAGCCGACATGTTTCATTGCAAACCAATATGGTTAGTTGAGATTGGTGTAGGATCAAGGATGTATTATAGCTAAGCCTGGAAAACTAATGTTTACATTTTTCGGTTTTTTTTTTTACCTTCGAAGGAAATTTCGACATCTACTTTTAAATCACAAAAGTTTCGTCCCTTATGCAGTTTTACCCTTTTCTCCATGTTATTGTCATTTACCAATTGCCACAAGAGCCAAAAACTATTACACAAACGTGAGTGAATGGACGCAGGATACAGTTGAGCCGCAGTAAATTATTATCACGGTTTGCTATACATTTTTATTATTAATTAAAATTATATATCAAAAAATTAAAAATATGTATGCAACAGTTTTGATAGTTATAATTATTAAAATTTAAGAAATATTATATGCAATAAGATGAGACTTTAAGGTTCGGCCTAAATTCCCGAAAAAAGAAAAAATCTAATAGGGTTTGAAACATAATATTCTTATGATTGTTCCCAGTACCTCAAACATTCATCCACACAAGATATTTAACATATTTATAATATTTATGTATATATTTTATATTTTAAATAATTAATACAATTTTTGAACTCTAAGTGTATCTAAATAATTTTCTCATAAATAAAAGAATAAAATTAAAATAAATGTTTTATGATAAATTTATTGTTTTAGTGCAAAATAGATATATAATTTTGAGATATTAAAAATAAAATAGTTTTCATTGAATTAAGTTTTAATTAGATATTTTAAGTCCTTTAATTTTAAATTTAAGTATTTTTAGTAACAAAATATTTTGATATGGAATTTTAAAATTAAGAAAAATTCAAAAAAGGGAAATATCTAGTTTACATCGTTAAGTTGACCATTTTAAGTTTCGGGTGAACTTAATTAATTCGAGTAAATAGTCTAATTGAGTTTTTTTTTATTATTTTATTTTAAGATAAACTGAAAGGTTTAAGTCGGTGATTCACACATCAAATCAAATTTAATAATTAAATAATAATGTGGTATATGAAAATGTGTTTGTTCATTTATCTTATAGTGCGCTCCTCAGTTTTTAATTATTATTTTGTAATTTTACGATGCAAAACCCTTAAATGTGGTTTATGATAATCATTACAAAACAATGTGCTCTTTCATTTCTCACTTAAATAAATTGAAAAAGAATACTGAAATCGCCATCCATGTCTAGTTGTTTGTCACCGGGTCCAAGTTTTTACTTCCCGGCCAGCTTACGTTTACTCTTGCAGTCTTTGCTGATGCAGTCCAAGTCTAGTTGTGTCCCACATTTCTGTTCATGCTCCGGCCAATATGCACTTATTAATTAGTCGTTTAAATGGATTCGATTACTGTACGCCCAAAAAAATGGTAAAATTTTGCAAGTTAGTGACAGAGTTGGGCTTTTGATGGGATGATTAGACAAACACACGTGGTGATTGTTCTTACAGCTGCATAAGATACCTTGCCTCGCGTTATTTCTTTGCCATCCTGGATTTGTAGTACTTCGTAAGTCTCTGGAGTGTCCCTGAGAGTACAAAGGGCACATCCCTGGTTCATCTTCTTTTGCTTTTCTCTGCCGCATTGTGCTTGGCAGGAGTAGCCTTCAAGCTGGGTTCTTTGATTATCTGAGTGGGGATCTAGTTGACCATAGTTGGTCCTCAAATGGGTGTGTCTCATTTCTTCGTTTTGGGATCTGGGTTTTGAAGATTTGCTGATTTTTAGTGCTGCTTTTTGAGGCTTTTGGTCGTTGGGGCGGGGGCTTCTTTCCCGTGAAAATTGTGTTCAAAGTAGATAAAATGGCTCCGAGATTGGATTTTTCAGATTGGTGGACAAAAGATAGCAAGAAGGGAACCCCAGTGGTAGTGAAAATGGAGAACCCCAACTACTCTGTTGTAGAAATCAACGGTCCGGATGCCGCATTCCAGCCCGTTGAAAAGAGCAGAGGCAAGAATGCTAAGCAAGTCAGATGGGTCTTGCTCCTCAAGGCTCACCGAGCTGTCGGTTGCGTGGCTTGGTTGGCTTCTTTGTTATGGGCATTGCTTGGAGCCATCAAGAAAAGGTTGCTCTTTGGACAGGGAGTTACAGTGGCTAGTGAGAAGTTGGGGAAAGGGAGACTTTTACTCAAAGTCATCAGGGTCTTCTTAATTTCTTCTCTGGCAATTTTGGCTTTTGAAGTGGTTGCCTATTTGAAAGGTTGGCATTATTTTGAGAATGCTAACTTGCACATCCCAAGTACTTTGGATTTGCAAGGTTTGCTTCGCTTGGTTTATCATGCTTGGTTGACATTTCGGGCTGATTACATTGCTCCTCCGATTCAAGCCCTCTCCAAAATTTGTGTTGTTCTGTTCCTCATCCAATCTGCAGATCGTATGATACTATGCTTGGGTTGCTTTTGGATTAAGTACAAGAAAATTAAGCCCAGGATTGATGGGGATCCATTCAATTCAGATGATGTGGAGGCATCAAGCTATGAGTACCCAATGGTTCTTGTTCAAATTCCAATGTGCAATGAGAAGGAGGTAAGGCACGACACTGACTACTGAGCGTATGTTTATTCTTTTTTGCACTTATCTCTTTGCGATTACATTGGCCTATGCGGCTTCTAGTACATGCTAAACGATTAAGAGTTGAATGGAAAATTCTTATTAAAAATTAGAATCACAAGATAGAACAAACTTATGAAGGAGGAGATCATATCTTCGTAGAAAAATAGCAGAATGAAAACAGCGTTTGTTCTAGCAGAATAAAAACAAACACCACAAGGTTTGGATCTGTCTTTTTAGCTCACCCTCTGTATATTAAAAGGATATATGGTACCATTATCATGTTTCATACATTGTCCTTTTGACGTTGATTGGTTTCTACGCTGGTTTAATTTAGGTATACGAGCAGTCTATATCTGCTGTCTGCCACATTGATTGGCCAAAGGACCGCCTGTTGATTCAAGTGCTTGATGATTCTGATGATGAGAGCATCCAGTATTTAATTAAGGCAGAGGTTGCCAACTGGTGTCAAAGGGGTGTCAACATCATTTATCGGCATCGGCTGATCAGAACTGGTTATAAAGCCGGAAATCTGAAGTCTGCAATGAGTTGTGATTATGTAAAGGACTACGAGTTTGTTGCAATCTTTGATGCAGATTTCCAACCCAATCCTGACTTCCTTAAGCTAACAGTGCCACATTTTAAGGTTTGTGGAAACGGAAATACTAATGTCCCATGAACTACTGTCGCTGTCAAAATCTTGTCGGCAAGTTATATAAAGATCTTACGTTGTATTGCAGAACAATCCTGAACTTGGTTTAGTTCAGGCTAGATGGGCCTTTGTCAACAAGGATGAGAATTTGTTGACTCGCCTCCAGAACATCAATTTGTGCTTTCATTTTGAGGTTGAGCAGCAAGTCAATGGTGTATTCCTTAATTTCTTTGGTTTTAATGGAACTGCTGGTGTTTGGAGAATTAAAGCACTTGAGGAGTCTGGTGGATGGCTTGAAAGAACAACCGTAGAAGACATGGACATAGCTGTCCGTGCACATCTAAATGGCTGGAAGTTCATCTTCCTCAATGATGTGAAGGTACCATTATGTTCCTTTTAACTAAATTCTTCACTTGTATTGCTCCACTGAGAGTGTAATTTGAGATGATTCATGTGGACAAGTTCAGAATGACGTGAAACAAGTGCAATCATGTAAAAGCTGTTGTAGAATTTTCTGTTTATTAAAGAAGTGCTGAAGGTAGGAAATGGTTAACATACCTCTTGTATTTCAATTATTGCACACAATGTTTACTAGAAAAAAAAAAAAAAAAAGCAACAAATTCTGTTGTCAAAACTTTGTGGCATGTTCTAACAAAATGAATCATGTGTCTGATCCTTCAGGTCCTCTGCGAAGTTCCTGCATCCTACGAAGCTTACAGGAAACAGCAACATCGCTGGCATTCTGGCCCTATGCAGCTTTTCCGCTTGTGTCTTCCAGCCATTATAACTTCTAAGGTATAGATGGTACCATATTTGTGTTTACCCCATTTACAAGCTGTTATTTTATACTGAAGAAGCTCCGTCTGATTTTGCAGATAGCAGTATGGAAGAAAGCAAACCTAATCCTACTATTCTTCCTATTGAGAAAACTTATCCTGCCCTTCTATTCATTCACATTGTTCTGCATAATTCTCCCCCTAACCATGTTTGTACCAGAGGCTGAGCTTCCCTTGTGGGTCATTTGTTACGTGCCTGTTTCAATGTCATTCCTCAATATTCTTCCGGCCCCAAAATCCTTTCCTTTCATTGTTCCTTATCTTCTCTTTGAAAACACCATGTCTGTTACAAAATTCAATGCTATGGTATCAGGATTATTCCAACTGGGTAGCTCTTATGAATGGGTTGTTACCAAGAAGGCTGGTAGGTCGTCAGAATCGGACTTGCTGGCAGCTGCTGAGAGAGACTTAAAGACAGTTAATCAACCACAGATATGCAGAGGAGCTTCTGATGGTGAGCTGGGAGAGTTGAACCTGTTGAAAACTCAGAAAGAAGTAGTTGCTAAACCAGTTAAGAAAGTGAATAAGATATACAGGAAAGAGCTTGCTCTGGCTTTCCTCCTACTGACAGCTTCTGTCAGGAGCCTGTTATCTGCCCAGGGAGTCCACTTCTACTTCCTTCTTTTCCAAGGTGTTACCTTCCTTCTTGTTGGTCTTGATCTGATTGGAGAGCAAATGAGCTAAAAATGAAAATCAAAGCAAGACAGGGCATTGGAATACTAATATATCACGGTTGAAAGAAATTCATTCCTTTTTTCCCTCAACAAAAATCATGGTGAATGGGTACCCTCCGTCGCAATAAATTAAATAAAATTCCTATATCTCATGTTTGTTGTGGAGTTTCAACAGGAGTTTCTCCATTTCCCAATTAATCCCTACACTAGTCACATTTTCTCATATCTTTTTTCTTCTTTTTTAAATTATTATTTTACATAGGCTACCGTTATGCAGTTCTTTTTAGGCATTGAATTGTTGTTGGCTGTCTCATAGGCTGCACGTTACGTTTCATTCTTCACAGTTGGCTCATATTCTCGATTGGTTGTGGTTTGGCGTTGAAATGTTGAAGTCATATTCTATTTGTAAAGCCACCAAGTTCGAGTGAAGCAGAAGAATGAGTGCCTCTCGGCTCCTGATTTTTCAGATTCTATCTCGACAATGTGTGAAACATGTAAAAATAAGCATAATGTACATTCCAAGTGACTCTATTTATCTAATGTGACCGATAATCTCTCTCTCTCTCTCTCTCTCTCTCACACACACACACACACATGCACACGTACACACACACTGTTCAAGTTGTTTAACAAACTTATTTGCTTCGTTGATGTGCATGGACGTGCATGGCATAATGTTATGAGTATCTTAGAAAGAAGGGGCAAAAAAATTGTCGGCAGGCACAAAAAAAATGAAGAAACCGATTTATTTAGCAGCTTGTGGTGGCTGAGGTTTCAGGTAATAACGCTTAATGACCAAGAGATCTTTGGTGGGCATGTGCTGATTCTGGTTTTTGTATCTAGTGCTGATGATAACACTAATGCCCCACCAAACTCTCCCTTTTCGTGTTCGCTCAATTAAGATGCTTTTGCCTTGAAATTCCTATTAAGAAAAATGTTGGGGGTGCCCATGGCCTCTCTTGTTCGGTATTTTGATTGACGTTCCTGCAGGGTGGGGAACCTTGGTCGAGGCCCCGTGGCCCCCTTCAAAATTTGTGGAATTGAACGAATGATCCCTGAAGGTAAAGCTTACTTTTATTTCTATAAGATATTAAAATGGACCCAAACCCAAAAGTTCTTTATTTTGGTAGTCTGCTCTCGTCATCTTTGATTCTGGCTCCCTCTATCCATTCCTATGGTCCTGGTTCCGCCCTCTAGCAATAAGGGGGGGCTCAGCCTTGGTTTCTAATTGGCTAGATCAATTTTGGTAATTAATGCACCTGGTGCCAGCACATTTGGCTTTATATAAAAAGAATCTGTAGAGAGAAGACGAGAAGAGCATTTCAACATATGCCCAATCCAGGCATATGGTCAACATGTATAGGGCTCTTGGCGACTCTGGATTAGTCGATTTTTGGGTATAATATTAAATCGTGGATTCTGGTTTTCTATGTGAAAAGCTAAATTACTTTCCATTGTTTTAATTCTAATTGTTCTTATTCACAAAGGGAAGATTGCTGCTTTAACGTAGCTATATGATATTAGGCTTACAGGCTCTGATAGATTCTCCTCCATTCATGCGATTTAGACTGATAGAGGTGCCAATATAGCCTACTGTTGACAAGGGACTGGTCAAAGAACTTTCATTCAGAGTAACATAGCGTGGTTTGAAATCAAATCATGTCAAAAAAAAAAAAAAAAAGTCAATTACAAAATTTAAGTTATTATGAGAAATTTACTAATAAATCACATTTAAAATTTAACCAAAAAAATAAAAAAAAAAAAGTCGGAAGAAGTCTTAAGTAAACTGTGGAAAGCAACAGTTATGCCTGAAGCATATAGCATAAATGCCTTTGTGCTTTACTGTGAAGATTTATTCTAACAATTCTACCTGTGTACAGGTCGATAGACCAACGAGTTATCATAGGGAGTGCAGATGGTAGGCCTATCTTATGAGATTCCTTCCCTGCTACCTAAAATTATAAAGCAATATTGCCTGCAGGATGCTGCAGCACAAAGCATCTGCCTCTTTTGACCAGTCTAGTTGTCATTATTTTCCCTTCGTCTGGAAACTTATTGGGCTTGGTTACAATACTACTCATCCCTCTGAGCTTTGAGAATTTCCAGAATGCATATAGGTCTCAACCACGGAGGCATCCTCTCAGAGACGGAAGTCCTCTCGGGGATAGAAGTTCAATTGTTTTATGGTCGAGCCTTGAACTGTTGAAGGATGAGGCATAAGAATTTTTATTATTTAAGAAATTATTAATATTTTATAATTATATTAATAATCTACTTTATTTTATTACATTAAATATTTTATTATTTAGATATTTAAAGATATTTTCTTATTTGATATAAATATTATCTTAATTTTTTGTTGTTTTTTATTTAATTTTTTAATTATTTTTATATAAACATCATTTATTAATATGTCAAAATCAAATATATTATAAATATTGAGATATTTAATTTTTAGATAAAATTGTGTATTTCATTTTAATTTCAAATGGATTCTTATATTAATTATTTCCTTATTTGTTTGTTGTTCCCTTGGTATCAAAGTAAATTTTGATTTAAAAATATCACAAAAAAATCTCTAAATTTATTCCGTTGTCCTTGCAATTCAAAATGGTGAGAAATTAAAAATTAAAAATAAGAAAATTACAAATGTAGAAAAATAAGAGATTGATTACTAATTTTCAATAATAACTTTAAGAGTTTTAATTTTTAATAAGTTGAAAATTTTAATATATTTGATTATTTGAATAAAAAAATTAAAAAATATTATATATATATATTTAAAATTTTGACTTGACAGTTCATAAATAAATTTATTTTAAAATAATTTTATTAATTATATTTATTAATACGAAAATAATTATATTTATTAATTTAAAAATAATAAAAAAATAATTATTAAATTTTATAAATTAAGAAAATCATATCATTTCATACCTTTTAAAACAAATTTGCTCCTAAAGTTGAGTAACAATATATTTTAAGTATTACTCCATAAAAAAAATTATATAACTCTTATATAATATCCTAAATAAGAAGATTAGTCAATTAAAAAAGAACTTAAGTTATAATTTGAGTTCAATGTTCGATGATATATCAATCCGAAATAGTTTGCGACTAAACACTAACTCTATTTAGTGAAATTAAAGCTGGGTATTGTATAACCACATTCTCTCTTAATTTCCACTTCAAGCCAAAGATATGATGTATTTTGAATTTTGGTATTAAATTAAAATAATAAGCAATAAAACTAATACATTTAAAAACTTTGTACAAGTCTTAAAAAGTGAGGAGATCATTTCATTGGTGAGCAAAAAATGACAGATAACTATTGATTTAATTAAAGTATAAGATAAACCTAATTTGTTATTGAAAAGTCATATTCAATATGATATGTATCAATATGTTACTTTATACAGACTCTAGTTACAATAAGATTGTCTTCCAAAACTTGTAGCAACTTATTTTTATCTTATAAGTCTTTATCCACTTGTTTTATGAGAAAATTTGGCTATATACCTTGCAAGAATACGTGGGGTTCTATCATAGATAGCTTTAAATGGAGATATCTTTGTTAAGGATTGATAAGAGATATTATACCACCATTTAGCTCAATGAAGTCATTTCATCCAATCTTTTGGTTTGTCACTTATAAAGCAGTGAAGGTAGCTCTTTAAGCACTTATTAACTATTTTAGTCTATCTATTTATTTATTGGTGGTAAGTGCTTATATTTAATTGTGTTTCTTACAAACAAAACAACTATTTCTAGAAATTACTAATAAAGATTTTGTCTTGATCATTGACAATAAATTTAAGAATATTGTGTAGTTTCATAATATTTTTAACAAAACCTTAAGCTATATTAATATTAGTGAAATGATGACTAACTATACAAAAATGAATATATTTAATTAAATAATCTACAATAATAAAAATGATAACTTTACCTTAGGATAATGAAAGTCTTTTAATAAAGTTCACAAAGAAACCTATCTAAATATTTTCCAAAATAGACAAAGGTTGAAGAAGAACTATATATACCATAAATTCATTATTGTGATATTGACAAACATTACATTTAGTTACAAATTGTTTTAATTCACTTTTTATACTCTTTTAATAAAATTCATGATAAATGTGCTTATAGGTATGAATAAATTATAAGTGTTCAGTAATCAAAGATATATGAAACTCTTACAAGATTCTTATATCAATAATTAAGAATAAGTATTATCTTACCTTTGTAGTAAAAGTTTATAGAATCAAATTAGGATCTTCTAATAATTTCTCAATATTATTTCAAGTTTTGGGATCATCCGATCACCTAATTCTAATTTGAACAAAGGTATTACAAGTAAAGATAAAAATTGCCATTATATCAAAATATTTCAGAATGCAAGATAATACCTTAACTACAAGATTCTCGTTTCTCTTCTTATAAAAAATCTCATAATTATATTTTAGCAATTTAGAGATCCACTTTTGCTACTTTATAAAAAGAGATTCATTATTTTAATAAAAATTTTAAACTTTTGTAATCAGTACAAATTTGAAACTCCTTTTAATTAAGTAAGGACACTATTTTTTTAACTAATATCTCTTTGTTATAAATAGACATATTAAGATATTTTGGTGATAAAGTTTTGTTGGTAAAAGTTATACGACAACTTTTTTGCATAAATATTGCACCAATTCCGACACCAAAAACATCAAATTCAATAATAATTATATTATGAAAGTCAAGTAAAGGGATAAATCCTTTAAAAAGTTTAAACCTTTGTAGATTTTGTCAATTAAAGCCTAAATCTTTTTAAGTTCTCACTTAAAAACTATTTCTTTTATTTTAATTTCAATAAAGGTTTTTTTTGGACAAAAAAAAGTTTAACTGCTAAATAATATGTTGACTTAATAACACACTTTTTTATAAAAAGAAGAAGAAAAAGAAGATAGGGTCAATTATAAAAACCTAAATTAACCAAATCCTAAACCTTAATTTTGCATTTAAAGACTAGGCAATCAATCTACTCTTATCAGCCCTTTTCGATCATTTTTACCGTGCCTATTGGCAATCAATCTTATGATGCTTTCTCTCTAAACAAAAATCATTTATTTTGGTCCTTGCCTTTCAAAAATCAATTTGAATATTATCTCTAAAAAAGAAATTAATTTTTTCTCCATTTTTGTTGTGCATCCTTCTTGTCATGTTTTTGGTAATAGTTCAATCATTGGGCATTGACCTTGTCATCAAAATGGTTGCTTGCTTTAATGCTTTTTTTTTTTTCTGGTGTTTGTTACTTTTATTGAATATGTTATGATTTATGAGTCTTGTCACAAAAGTTATCTATGATTTCTTATCATGGTTGTATGTGTATTTTTGTATTGCTTACAATGTTTTTGTAAGTGTTTATTACTTGTTTACTCGTTTCTTATTGCCTTAATATAGGGATTTAAAAAGTGATGATTTAAATGTTAAAGAGTATATACAAAGCAAGCTTTAAATAGATATGCTAATTGATAATGCCTCAGAGATATAAAAGGTTAGAAAAACACGTTAAGATATTTAATATAGGAAAATTTGTTACAGCATATATAGATATGTAGGATGTTAGAGTTAAGAGCTAAGGGTTTTGAACACATAAGGAAAAAAAATTGCAATTGTGAAAGTTTTGAATCTAATGATGGTAAATACAAAGATTTTATAATAAAGAGAAAAAAAAATTATTTAATGCATAACATATGATAAGAAAAGTTTAAGTTTAAAGTGTTAATACTATTTTAAAGATTTAGAGTAATTTAAAAAAGTTCTTTTAAAGTATTCATTAAAAGAAAAGATTGAGTTTAAATACACAAAAAATAACAAGGAATTTATAAGGGTAATATATAAAAAGCCATAATGTCCTTATAAGATAACTATTCAATTTGTTAAAGAGCTAAATTGTGCTTGAGTTAAGACAATGATTAAACGTATCATTGCAATCCAATGTTTAAGAATGCCAAAATTTCTTCATATTGGTTGGCTATAAATTGCTTTCAGAAGTTAACTTTTATCACTAAATTGATTTTTAAGGAATTAAAAGACATGAAAAAAAGACAATTGCAATTGAAGGTGAGCTTATTTAAGTTACACAAAGCTTAGAAATATAGTTATGCAAAATATGCAAAGGAATGCCAAAAAAGAATATGCTAAACTATGAGATTACAAAGCTAAAACTGGGAGGAGTAATTTAAGTATAACAATACATCTTATACCAATTAGGCTTGCATTTAGAAAAGACCTGTCAAAATTTGATTGAATGTATTTTGCATTCACTTCCTGTAAAAGAGGGATTTTTGGCAGTTAAAAGGGTTATTAACTAGAGAAAGAAGCACAAAGGATTAAAACTAAATAGAATGTTCTAAAGTGTTGTGAAGGCTACAAATGAAGTTGAATTCAATACAATACTAGTAAAGTTAGAAAGAGAACTTGGTTGCATATGATGATTTGTTAAAAATAGAAAAAGAAAGTTGGTATAAGGCTTTCTTTAATCTTAATATTAAGTGTAATATAATGGATAATAGTTTGTGTGAAACATTTAATAGCAAAATTGTGTTTGCTAGGGCCAAATGTTTTATTTCCATACTAGAGGACGCTCACATTTATACAATAGGAAGATTAAAGAAAAATAGGAATTTAGTAGATAAATGGTCTATGGACTTTAGTCCTAAAGTTAGGAAAAAGCTCAATGACAACATTAAGGAGAGTTAGTATTATGAGCTTGAGTGGAATGTGAGCGAGGGCAATGAAGAGAGGCATTGGAAGGACAGAAATGTTATGCAGTTAGATTAAAAGACTTGTACAGATGTAACATATGAGCTTGTCTGGCATTCACGGTCCACATGCTCTCTATGCCATAAACCATAAAGGTAATGATCTTGATGGCTACATTTCCCATTGGTACAAGAAGAATAAATTTTTGAAGATATCTTTTCCATAAGGAATTGCAAATGACTCCAAAGTGCTCAGGCTCTTGGCCATCTTTCGCTTCTTATACTGAAGCCAAGCAACCTGAATAAAGCAAGCAGCCCATGTCCTCCAGTGGTGAGAATAGAAATGGAAGGTATGCTGTAGCTTCTTGCTGTGAAGACGTCTGAACTGATTGGCCACAAACTTGAGGTCCTCCAATGACAATGCAAATGCCTTCACTTCCTCCAATGCCCTAACTGTTCTAGTGGAGCAAGACAAGTTGAGACTAGTATTTGGCAGCAAAGCCCATTCCGGCAGCTCCTCGCTGCAAAAGTCACCAGCTTTCACAGTAATTGAATTGAAGAAACCTGATCTATCTCCATTGTACTCTCGAGCTTACCTCTAATGACAAAGAGCATCTCTGTAACTGGGTCACCTTTGCAAACTATGTAAGTGCCTTGTATAGTCAAGGAGTACACCAAGCATTCACATATGACGTCAAGCAGCTGATCATCCATTTGTGAGAAAAATTGAACTTGCATATTCGAAGATTCCATTAATTTGTGTGTTAACCATCTAGTCATAATAGATTTCCGTGAATTGGGGTGGAACTTACCCGTCACACTAGGTCCAAGCACAGATGACGCCGGATGTCTTGACCAAGATCTGTAGGCAGTCCACCAAAGATGGATTCTTCATCACTCTTCAGTGTCTTTCCGCTTCAGCCTCCACTCCTCCACCCTCAAAGTGATAGATTGCAAGTAGGCCTGCCACCACAGAAATCATCTTAAGATTGTTGAACAGGAAAATTGCCAAAGCATAGCAACATAAATAATTAAGCTGGCGTTGCTTTTTTTGATTGTTTTCAATTTATTTTGCAAGAAAAAAGAGCTTGTGGCAGCACCAGCAAGAACAAATGACATTGAATTTTAATTTATGAGTAAGAATACCAGGTCCCATCAATTCAGTCTCTTATCCCTGCATATGCTAGGGAGATCATAAGGGGGAATTGAAGGCTGAAACACAAAAGGCAACATGCTGAATAACAAAAGCAAGAGGAGCGATTGTATTACAGAAGTATAATTCAGTTTTAGCAACACGAGGATCCTAAAAGTGATACATTAGTGATACATGCAATATAATGTTTCCATTTGTACCCGCATGTTTCCAATCAATTGAGAAAACAAAACCAGACCCAAGATTGTGATAAGGACGCCAAATACTGTTTCTCCATTAAAGGTGTGCTTGTAGACAATGTAGTGCCATAGGAACTGAGAAAACATAACAAGCAGAACATATAAATGCATTTTACATGGCATTTTCCATTTGATTGGCCGCCTAATCTAGAGTAAAATGTACAAAACATAAATAGGTATCTGTAGACACACACAATAAGATACGGATAGACAAAGATAGCCCAGAATCATACCTCAAGTTCAGTAAGCCCCACCATAGACAATAGAAATAATTCTAAAAAAGGGTAGAGGACACAATATTCTGTGATACAGCCCTTACAAAAAGGCCAGGGTCGAAAAAAGTGGTGTTTTCTGGATTGCAGTTAGGAAATACAAGTGTGCTGTTTAACCATAGCTGGTGCTTTTCTTGATTCAGAGTACCACAATCCAAGTATAGGGAATCACATTTTACAGGGCTAAATTCATGCCTGCAAACAGACTTCCAGCACATTGCTTGACGCTCAATTGACAACAAATACCATGATGCCCCTAAGACCTACAGGATCAAGCATGATCATCCAAAATCTGCATTAAAGGAGCAATAATGACAGTAATATGTTCAGGAAATTAACACGGAATTAACATCATAAGCACATTAACACTGAAGTAGGTGAAATGGAAATTTTAAATAATGGCACACAACACACGAGGGCACAACACTTACATGACTAGCCAAAATGTATAGCGGGAGATTATATGCAGCTCCGGCCCAGGCAGTCTTGATGACAACTCCAGTGGCATTTATTATTCAAGAGCTTAATGGAAAAATCAGATACAATCCCGCAACATATTGCAGCAGAATGATTAGCACGATAGCATTGTTGGTACTATGAGGGTTGGATCCTGCAGTCTTTGGTATGATAAACAATATAACAATCTGCCACAAATTAAGTACCAAATGTTGTTATTGGGAAAAAAAAAAAGAATCTGAAAAAAAAAAAAAGCAACCTGTAACCCTACATGGCTTAATCTTTTGCCAAAACATACCAACTTCAGAAAGCAAAGAATGTTCCAGCGGAAGAGGTAATGCTGCAACAAAGCCTATGACGAAATCTGATCTTAGATAGTGCCAGGCAATCATGGTGGGATCCGTTATAAGCTCGCCCTTGCCAAAAACTCTCAAACTTGGGGCTACATAGGCTGTCTTGTAATTCATTACAATATTGAATATGTAGAATACGTGGGCAAAATTGCAAAAACATGTTATTGTGATTCCCAAGTTCATCACTGATGGGAGGTAAAAAAAAACAGTGGATCAACAAGAAGTGCTACTATGCACCAGAATAGGAAGACCCTGTTCCACCCCAGAAAAGCATCACATCCTGGATCAACAATTTGGCTACTCCAAGGCCCATAATTCTCTGGAAACACCATGATCCCTCCAAATTAAGGCATTCTGTTGCTTATATTCCAATCACTAACACCACTCTCAGGCGTCTGAAAATTGAGAAGATGCTTTAAAAACAGGCAACTGCTTTTGCTTCTCTAGATGTTAATGATAATTGAACCTGCACATTTTAATGATCCATTAATCAAATCTTACCAAGCTACGCTGATGGGAATCCTTACTGTCACAAATAGAGGTTATACATGTTATGTTAGCAACTTATCTCACTATCGTCTGTGTCTTTAAGTCCATAGTATTTTATGCCAAGCGCAGACAGGGATTGAGATCATAACAGCTCTAAATGGCACATAGGCGAGAGAAATTGCTCCAGTCTCTTCAAAATTAGATACAACTTACAGGGAGGCCCGAGTCTCAATCACCTGCAATTTGTAAAGGTTTCCCACAAATATGTGTTGGGTACTTTTGAACTTTTTTATACGATGTTTTTGAATTTGTACTTCCCTTTTTCTTGACTCCCTCATTTCATATCCCGAAGTGCTTGATGAAGAACAAGACTACTTGGATTAGGTGCAGTTTTTGTGGAGTCGACTGCGACGATGCCAATGGACCGTCATTTCATCCAATTAATAACAGTGAGGCAGGCGTCAGACCAACTTGGAAAACATGCAGGTAGATTTGGTGTGCTTGGAGGTGAGCGGGTAGGAAAGGAGAAAGAACGAAAGAGAAGGAGCCTTCGGGATTAACTTTATGAGATGAAAATAAGATGCATTATTTGATTCTGAAGATGGTTCTGTGTTGCATCAACAAAGCGACAAACATATCCTCCCACAACTGTCAACAGTCTTTAGCACCCCATGGAGTTTCACCTCGCAACCGGTACATCTCCAGCAACCGTAGATTCTCGACCTCCCAAAAAACCAGCCCGTACCTCGTTATTCCTTGGTGTTTATTTTCTATTTTTCATCTTTTTTCTTTGGTACTTTTTGTTTGGCCTAGTCTATCATTTTACAGAGGACGTATGACCGACAGCCACCGGAGACGACCGGCAACCCCACGAGTTGTGGCTTGGTCTGCAGAAGAATAAACAATCGCTAGCATAAAATTAATTACATAAGCCAGCCCCTGCCATATCACCGAATACATCTAGGTTTTACTATGAAATAGTATTAACACACTTCGCCAAGTGGGTGATACGTGTGCCTAAGTGCATATGAATTGCAAACTACGATAGCCTGCGCACGTCTTGCTAGTCTCGAAACCCGTAATCCTCGATTGATAAAAAGGGAAAGACCATCATGATTGATTTAAGTTATATGAAAACCAAACAAGAACTTAGAAAAACAACCCACAAACACAAAAAGAAAATGGAAATCATGAAAACCGTTCCACGGGATAATATTCAAGGAAGAGTTGGGGCCAATACATCTGTGCCATTTTTTTTTTTTTTTTTAAAAGGAAAAGAATGACGCTCGATGAACACCTGCGCCGCAAGAACTTGTTTAGGTAAATCAACCATGCCAAGAAACCTTTACCTGCATCCTTGATGAGCACCTATCTCATCTGGCTATCGGAGAGGTTAAACACATTTAGTTCCGCAGCTAACAATCCCCGGTCGGCGACAAACGTTTAAAATCTTCCTATGTAACAATTGTGAAGAAGAAACACAATCACAAAAATCAATGTACCCTAAGGCTTTCAGAATTTTCAGTCTTCCCACAGAATCGTGCCCCTTCCGCAGAAATTACATTTTCTGAAAATCGGGCAGCTTGTTGGGACAAATGACTAGAGGTCATCATCTAAGGTCAGCAGCTAAAGGCTTGTAGACCTCTTGAAGCTAAGAGCTCCTCCAGCAGCTCAGAGAAATATTCTCAAAGGCCACCAGACAACAGCATGTCAACAGCCCAATCCCCTAACATTTGCTTTATTTTTTCAAATGCCAAATAAAGATAATTATGAAACCATATTAATTTTAAGATTCCTCAAACCCCAACTTCCTTGTAACAGATATAAGTACCTGCCAGAAGTGTTTGAAGCAGCTCCCTATCCCTTTTAAGTTTACTAAAAGAAATGCCACAACAGTTTGAGAGAGGCGCATCACAGCTGGAGATAGTACTTAGCACGAAGATAGTACTTAGCAGGGACCTCAAACATTCATATTGAAGATCCCAATGTAGGGCAGCGAAGAATGAAACCTCAAGTGTAGAAGCACAAAACCAATGAAGCAGACCGAGAAGAGACACCTCAACACAAAAAGAAAAGCATAAATATTTAGCACCATAGGAACAGCTTGTCTCAATAAAATTCATAATTAACGCCTACAAATCCTTCTTGCACGAAAAGCCTAAAACCACTTTGCATACCTTAGAGAGATAACCAGCATGGTAATAAATAAGAAGGAAACTTATCCAAATCCCAGAGGCTGAGGTCATTACTCTTTAGAATATAGCCGTACTGAAGTCCAAACATAACAAACACACTTAAATTCAGTCCATCCTCCTTCACAGAGCCAAATTACCAAGACTACAACTCTTAGCTCCTGCTTCCACGCCGATCCCTTAGACCATTCCTGGGCGGGAATAAAAACAGAACCATCATCTGTTAGCATTGCATTACCAATGGTTGGGCCCAAGACCACTGGTCTGGCCAAAAGTGGATAATGTTAAAGCAACGCAACATATAAATAAAACCAAAACCTGTTTACCATATTGCAATTTAAATGGCGTAGGTAAAATATAAAAATTCACCGAAAAATCATCTAATGAACATTTTGTTGAACAGAACTTTTTAGCACTAGCAACGATATGAGAAACATTGCAAGGACAAGATTCATTACATGCATAAGTTACATAAATCCAAGAATGTAGATTGAGGCACACTATGACTGATCAATAGGCAAAAACAAATCAAGTGCAAGCAAACTTCACCCATTGGCATATGGCAGCTCTTCACGTCCACGATATGGTGGTGACCTGCTATAGCTGCGCCCACGAGGTGAAAGGCTGCGGCGTCTAGGGGATCTTCCACGAGGACTGATACTCCTGGTCAAAAGAAATGCTTATCAAGGAATACTAAAATATAAGGAATGACCCTGTGCACCAACCATTTTACCCTTTTGTATGCAGGCAAACAAAAATTCCATGCAGATGTCGAATATACAAAAAGAACCCACCTTCGACCATAGCTTGGACTCCTGCGATATCTAGGGCTGCGGCTACGTCGCCTACCAGAACCAACACGTAAACGGCACTCACGAGCAAAATGACCAGGCTCCCCACATTCATAGCACTTCAAGTCAGAACCACCATAACGACCTCGACCCCCACCCCCACCACGGCCCCCACCGCCTCTGGAATTGTGTGAAAGTTCGACTCTCCAGCCATTCTTGCCTGTCCCAAAAATAATTTGGATCAACTGGTAATTTAAAGGTTCCTGTACTTAAATAACATGCTTATAAAAGATGTATGTTTGAATAATACATCATTCGTGTGTAGATTTTGTGTGGTACATTCTAAGGATACACAGAGACCACAGGCATAACCCCTATCAATCTCATTATTAGCAATGACCATCCACATTTTGTTCTAAAAGCTACACAAATGCAACAGGCATAGCCCCAGTCAATCTCATGGCAATCACTATCAATATTTGTTTTAAAACCTACAAGACCAATGAAACTGATGAGCTAAGGTTATCAAATTAAGCAAAGCAACAAAGTCATCTAAATTACAATGCATCAAAGGATAACAGGATACTCTTCACCCCCAAACACCCCCCGCCCTCCCAAAAAAGGGGCCACACAAAAAGAATTAATGACATCATCTTATTGAGAAGGGTAAACAGAGATAAATTTAGTTGTTACAGGGATGGAATCAATAATTTTAGCATGACATTCGATCTCCTATCACAACAGGAATAGACCACCAATGTCCGTTAGCACTACATCAAATGAAAATCCAGAGATTTGCCCACAGGATTAGAAGACAGAAAGAGAGACTTATCAAATGAGAAATGGGAAAACCTAGTACACATACCATCTAATTCATGAATTGCATCCTCTGCATCCCTTTTATCATCAAAGTCAATAAAAGCATAACCTGGTGGCCTCCTTGCAACCCATACACTAGACATAAACAAGTGAACCAAATCAACAATCATCTACAAAACAAGGATACCGGAGGATTAAATCTCTCAGCAACATCCCTCACAATCTTATCCAGACAATAAACCAGCAGAATAAGCAAACATAAATGCAGAAGTGAACAATAACTCCAACTCGTAAGGAAACATAATGGAACAACAACAACCAAAAAAAAAAAAAAAAAACCACAACCTTCTTATAACTCCAAATTTACGAAACTCATCTTCAAGTTCACGCTCCGAAACACGAGAATCCAAGTTACCCACGTACACCCGCGACATTGCGTCAAACAATATCTGCCAAAATCCTTAAAAGACGAAAAAAAAACGCATTGTCAAAGAACTATCTCGAGTTTCCCCCAATTTCAACAAAAATACACCAGACTTCAAGTCCACTATGAATTGCATCGGTAAAACAACCTTCGAGGAATACGAGACGGTACCTCGTAGAATCTTGCAAAACAAAAACAAAACATATGTTTTCATTGCTGTTAATAATCTAACAAAAGAGTCTAGTAAAATCCAAGAGCATTTAGAAGGAGATCTGTACCGGCAAATATTAAGACGTACGGACGGCGGTGCGCTAGCGAGAGAGAAGAGTGAAGAGCCGAACCCTAGCAGTCTTTCTCTGTTTTCTTTTTCTTTCCCTTTTTTTTTTTTCAATTTTTTTTGGTTATAAATACTTTTGGACTCTGAATTTACTATTTATTGGTGGAAATTTGACCACAGATCCTTCAACTTTTGGCAATTCTTATGTTTGCCCCAGATCCCAATTAAAAAAATCTGCGCCTTTTTCATTCGCCTTTTATACTTCCCCAAAAAGGGGGAAAAAAACAAATTGTTCAAAATATCAATAATATTGAACCCGAACTCTTCAAATCGTATACTTCCCCAAAGGTTTTTTTTTTGTATTAAAAAAATTGAGAAAAAAAAAAGATACATTACAAATAAATCAACGAGTAAAATTAAAATTATCTGTTAATTTTACGTATTTATTTTTTTATTATAAAAAAAACGTTACTATCTAATTATTATTAAATTCAAACAAATATTTCTTGGCGTTACTCAATTGAAAATTTGTTATTATTGTAAAAAATATTAAATACCATTTAATTTCACGAATGAAAAGAGGGGGGGGGGACGACCATGCCCAGTATTTCAGTCCGAAACCATACCTTGCGGTCGTTATCGAACCATTTTTCTAATTGATCGCCGGAGGGGCATTCCGGGCAGAGGCCGGCCGAAAGCCTTGAATGATAAAAAGAAAAATGGTGAGCCTTTTCGATCTCCATGCTTTTGCGTGCTCAAGTTTAGCTTCTTTTATCTAACGAGCCGCCCCAGTGAAGTCCATCTTTTATCTTTCCTAAATAACTCATTTAATTTTATAGTATTAATAAAAATAATTAAATTTATAAAAATTATGATTAAAAAATATAAATTTATTTACTTCAGTATTAGTTAAAAAATAAATATTTAATTTTAGTATATAATCACCAATATTAATACATAAAATTCTCATAATACTTGTGAATTGATGTAAGATGATTTATAAAACTTAAAAATAGATAAAAATTGAAAAATAAATGCAAGAATTAGCATTAAAAAAATAAGAACACACGAGAATTGACACCCAAATAAAAAAAAACACATATATGAAAATTAATATTCATTAAAGAATTTATAAGTGATATTAATTATTAATTATTACGAACGGTTTCAAATTAAAAAATTTTACTTAAAAAAAAGAGTTAAAGAATTAAAATTAAATAAGATTAGAATTCTATATAAAAATTTAAAATTAATTAGAAAAATAGCTAAATATTTAGATACGAGAATATCTAACCTAATAAAAATTAAATAAATATCTAATTAATAATTATATGTTAGATTATCATAATTATAGAATATTAATGAACCCGTGAATAATAGATATTCTTGTTCTTGGTCCCTCGTAATAGATATTTTTGCGAATTGAATAAACTGGCCAAATATATATTAATGGCATATTACACAAATTTTTTAATAATTCTGTAAAACGAGTTTCAAACTATTGGTTTGTTTATAAGCTGTCAAGCTAACCTTACTCAAATTTGATTTATCTATTGTACAAGATTTGATATTTAATTTAGATTTACGTAAATTTTTAATTTAAAATTTTGAGAGCGGACCACGTATTCATTTCTGAGAGCATGGCCGAGCCCGATTGAGGTGTAACCCCAGTAAGGGAATTTAGGATCGGGCTTCTACTATGTTATTATTCCTTTATTATTATTATTTATTTATTATTTTTTTGGGCGCTTTGTGCTTGCAGCTCTTGACAATTAAGTGAAAATTTGACTTTTTTTCTGTTTACATTTTTTATACAAAAAAAAAAAAAAAAGACATAGGAATTTAAGGTTGGATTTGACCGTTCTTTTTATCTTCCATCTATAGTCCATAGTGAGCATATCGATCATTTTGGGTCGAGGTTAGGTTCACAAGTATAGGGAATGCACGCACTCAAAGATATAGGAATAAAAAGATATCAAAACAAGATTAAATTGTGAAGATCTATATATTAAATCATATGTTTTAATTCTATCATTGTTTTTTCTTTATTCTTTTTTTTTTTTTGTGTTTTATTCCAATGTACCCGATTGTAGCCAATTCGTGCGTATGCGTAAATCTTTTTCCTCTGGGGTACATGGTCGGTATTTAGAGTATGAGAATGATGAAAATGCAATACAATAGGCTGACTTAGAGGAGTTTCTCCGAAAAAAAGAAAAAAAGGGTTGATCCAAAGGATGGTCAACAAGAAAGAAAGAAAGAAAAAAAACAAAGATTGTTTAAAGTACTCAGTTATTTGAAAAGGTCAGTACTTTATTTTCCACAGTGACACCCAAAAATGTATACGACATATTATTTTAGTAATTGATGTGGAGATGGTATCATCTGCAAGACCAACCGTATTGGGCCACACTTGCGAGTCCAAAAAGAATGCGCTGGTGATACCATCTACTCAAGCCCATGTGTTGCCAAAGTGTAGCGTAAAACTCTTCTTTTTATGGTTTATTGACTAAAATAATTTTCTTAGGTGAAGATTTTTTATTGGACGAAACTTAATCTCGACTCATATTAAACTGTCAAAAGGTCCATTAAGTTGTAAGAAGAAAATGCAAATTCTCAATTTATCTCCAATCGATAAAAATAAAAAAATATATATTACAGAATACTTGGTAATAAAATAGCAGATATATGCCTTTTGTTCTTCAAAAAAATAAAAAGGTGTCAATAAACAACCCTAAAATATTTGATCATTTTCGGATTTTAGTTAAAAATACAATACTCTAACCCTAATTTTTTGGGGTACATTCAAGTCCGGTTATAATTGGACACTCTAATGGCATAGATCACGGTTAACTAACAAGCTCCAATTTCCAATCGCATCACCTGCCACTTTCATAGCAAGAAAAGGGTTCCCAATAAAGAAAATGTCCTTCTAAATCTGGCTACTGGGAGCAATCTAGATCTTTTGTAGCCTTGGAAGCTGCCAAAATTGACGGAAAGAGAGAACATTGCCACGAAAAAAAAAAAAAATTTCATATGAAAATCTTGAAGCATTTATACATTATGTTAATTATTCATATAATTATAATAATTTTTTTTTATCCTTCAAACTCTTCTTTTTAACCCTTTTCTTAAAAAAAAAAAAAAAGTCAACCCCGAAAATTTGGTGGAGTGATAGTGTCCAACGATTAATTCCAAATTACAGGACTGTACAACACGTATATTTGGTGCATGAGGCTGATATACATCTCTAACAACCTGCGTCCTCTCCGCATTCCTTTTCTGTTTCTTTCTCTCCAAAGCCTAAACTCTCTCCTTTGTCCTTTCCATGATCACACTTCCTCGGATTGGTTTCTAAACTCACCTGTAAGCCGTGATTATAATTCTCATTGTTTATGTCTTCTACAATATTTTGTCACGACATCGTAGCTAGTTTGATTCAATTATTTGTTCTTTTTTGTTTTTCATTTTGTTCTGGTACAAATTGTTGGTCTTTATTGTTCACTAATATACCTTCTTATGTGCTCTCGTATAGGTTGAATGTGTTCATGCCGTAAAAAAAAAAAAATGATTTTGTTGTTGTTATAAAGGAAATCTGTGGTAGTAGCCATTATTCCTGGAGTGATTTTTCGTGCAGTTAGCAATACATATGGATTGAGAACAAAAGAACAGATAAGATGTCTTCAGATTATGCACCGAAAGCAATCCTTATAACCGGAGCAGCCGGTTTTATAGCCTCTCATGTGACTCATAGACTGATCAGAAACTATACTGACTACAAAATCGTGGCCCTTGACAAGCTAGACTACTGCTCCTGTCTCAAAAACCTGCCCCCATGTCGCTCCTTCCCGAACTTCAAGTTTGTAAGGGGTGATATTGCTTGTGCGGATCTTGTAAACTATCTCTTGTTAGCTGAGGATATTGACACGATTATGCATTTTGCTGCCCAAACCCACGTGGACAATTCATTTGGAAACTCCTTTGAGTTCACCAATAACAATGTGTATGGTACTCATGTGCTTCTTGAGGCCTGCAAGGTCACTCAAAAAATTAGGAGATTCATTCACGTTAGCACGGACGAGGTTTATGGGGAAACTGACATGGAGACTGACATTGGAAATCCCGAGGCGTCTCAGCTCCTTCCTACAAATCCTTATTCTGCCACAAAAGCTGGGGCTGAAATGTTGGCCATGGCTTATCATCGATCTTATGGCCTTCCCATAATTACAACTAGAGGCAACAATGTATATGGTCCTAACCAATACCCAGAAAAACTCATCCCCAAATTCATTCTATTGGCAATGAAAGGTCAGAAGTTGCCAATCCATGGCAATGGATCAAATGTGAGAAGCTATCTATACTGTGAGGATGTTGCGGAGGCCTTTGATGTGATACTTCATAAAGGGGCTATTGGGCATGTGTATAATATTGGGACTAAGAAGGAGAGACGAGTTTTAGATGTGGCTGAGGACATCTGCAAGCTATTAGGAGTGGATGCCAAGCAAGCTATAAGCTTTGTCCAAGACAGGCCCTTCAATGATCAAAGATACTTCTTGGATGATCAAAAGCTCAAAAAGCTCGGGTGGCAGGAAAAGACTCCTTGGGAGACAGGGCTAAAGCTGACAATGGAGTGGTACACCAAAAATCCCGATTGGTGGGGTGATGTATCTGCTGCTCTTGATGCACATCCACGCATAGCAGTGATAAGTCATTCCCATGATGATGCATGGCTCTTGCAGAATGGAGTCGCAGGTAATGAGGCAAAACAAAATGAAAGGAGAGGCAATTTAGGACTGAAGTTCCTGATATATGGCAGGACTGGCTGGATTGGTGGTTTACTGGGTAAGCATTGCACAGATCAGGGTATTCCATTTGAATATGGCAGAGGAAGACTGCAAGATAGGAAGACAATAATGGAAGACATAAGCACGGTAAATCCAACTCATGTGTTTAATGCTGCTGGGGTCACTGGAAGACCTAACGTTGATTGGTGCGAATCGCACAAGGTAGAAACAATCAGGACCAATGTCATAGGAACTTTGACTTTAGCAGATGTTTGCAGGGAGCAGAATCTCTTGATGATAAATTTTGCTACGGGCTGCATATTTGAATATGATCAAGAGCATCCAGAAGGATCCGGCATTGGATTCAAGGAGGAGGATAAGCCCAACTTCACTGGTTCTTATTATTCCAAAACCAAGGCCATGGTAAGAAAATACGAAATCCCTTTTGAGTTTTCTTGTTATAACGGAGGCATCAAAATTTTTAATGTCCAATACCTAGAATAAAAGCATGATACGAATTGATGGAGGGTAATTAGAACTAGTGTATTACTGCATACATATGTGCAGGTGGAGGAACTCCTAACACAATATGAGAATGTCTGCACCCTGAGAGTTCGAATGCCAATATCATCCGATCTTCGCAATCCAAGAAACTTTATCACAAAGATCACTCGTTACAATAAGGTTGTGAACATACCCAATAGCATGACGGTGCTAGATGAGCTCCTACCAATCTCGATTGAGATGGCAAGAAGATGTTGCAGAGGAATATGGAACTTCACAAATCCAGGAGTCGTAAGCCATAATGAGATCTTAGAATTGTACAGGGACTACATTGACCCAGCATTCCAATGGGTCAATTTCGATCTGGAAGAACAGGCCAAGGTCATTGTAGCACCCAGGAGTAACAACGAGCTGGATGCTACAAAGTTGAAGAAAGAGTTCCCCGACCTGTTGCCAATCAAGGACTCGATCATAAAATATGTTTTTGAGGCCAACAAGAAGGCTTGATACACAGCCCTGCAACAATCAGAAATTGAGTGTCATTGTCACATCAGGTCCTCTTTTTGTGTAGTTTTATTGTCTGTTGTGATTAGTAAGGGTCCTCCATAATTTTATTCCAGATTTGTTCACCATTGATCCATGGAAATGGGGTTACAGTAACTTTTCATGTAACGGTGTAATTGCGATGATACATTCTATGATAGTGTATGATGAATAATTGATGCACTTTATTTATTTATTAATTAAGAAACTGCTCTACAGCGAAATATGAAGGGACCTCTGATCACAGTATTGTTGGGCCTCTTTGCCATATTCTCCTTGAACTTTTGTAGAAGGCTGATCGGCTTTTTCAATATTTTTTTCCTTTTTTTTTTTTTTTTTTGAAAAAAGAAAAACTCTAAACACTTAATTTAACTCATTAATAAGATACCATATCGTAAATGCCTTTGGCTAAACAAAAAGATGACTAATTCACAGGTACAGATTGTCCCAAGTTCGGCACAAAACAACATTTCCAATAATTTGTTCCCGTAAACAATGTTTACACAAGTATACAATCCACCAACAAAACATATGTACACGCTGCTACAATTCTATCAATAACGCTGACTGATCGTAATTTCAGAAATATATCCCCGAAGCCCGCAGAAATACCGTGATGAAGCTAGACCTATGGAATATAGCCTTTGGTTGGTTTCTCTTAAACAAATTGTGAAACTATTTCTTCATACTGTCTTTATTGGAAGCAACCAAGCAACCTGTGATTTGAAAAGTAAAATGATATATCACAGTTGCTCACAGATTGCCTGGCTGTGCTAAATAATAAATCGACCTGACATGACCACATTTGTAACCAAGAGGATTCAATCCACTCTGCAGATTGGATCTGTACCCTTTGGAGACATAAATCTGGACATCAATCATGTCCGTCAGGCTCTCAAAACAAATGGAAAATTGCAGATTAGCCAATCCATGAACTGGAAGCAAGCTCAACCTCCTGTCTAAAACCAGCCTGCAAATCACCAAACTCTCCATCAATTGATGAAATTTACGTGACAACTTTTGAGGCAATATGAGGTCCAACAACCAAATATGTTTTAAACTGCTGAGGAGAGAAAAACAGTGCGAAACACATGAGGTAGAGGACATAAAATGAGGAAAAACAGTGGAAGCACAGGTCAGAAACTTCAATCCATATGACAAAATTTAATTTCGAAATGAGATCAAATGTCTAGTAAGCTCTATTTTTTTGACACATCAGTGATACAATTAAAAACATGTAGGCTATCTACTATTGGTTTTTCTGGGTCGGATGGGGGATGGCACTAACCTATTCAGCTAGTCAAATAACAACAGTAGCAAGAAGTGCGTGCAACATAGCCCAATAGATAATAATAGCAAGCCGTAAGGCAGGCCGTTGCATCAGTGCTCGATCACAAGAAACCCTGGTACAAAGCACATATACGAGCAGTTTAGTCATTTCATGAACCTAGAAGGCTTACAGTGAACAGAACAAGGAACTAAATAAACAATCTGTACCATAGACCATCGATAATTTCAGTTGCACGTCTTGTAAATCTTGGGACAATTCTAGATGTAGCAAGGGATTTGAAACCATGAACTGAAGAATAAGAGGAAAAAAATATCGGAGTCAGTAGGGATGCAGTTGTTAAACTACCAAATCAAGATGTATAATGAACAGAATAAAAATTGCAAAAAATCCAGTACATACCTTTATCATCATCCCCATCCTCTAACCTACTGTTGCCAGCAGGATCTGTATCTATGGCAATAGCAACTTGATCATTATTGACCTTGCGCAAACTGCGAACCTGGGATGCAGCAGAGGGCCCAGGCACTGCTCGCTTGTTTATCTGCATCAAAGTTCATTGTGATTGGACAATAATAGCAAAAAATATGATTGCTCCAGGTTTGACAAAGAAACAAGTGAAACTCACATTTTCACTTAATATTGAGGCTCGTAATTAACCACCAAGCATCGCATTTTGAGTCACAAAGCAATGGCATGCAGTAAGTCTTCAGTGTACATCATCTTTCATACCCATAGGCATTTCATACTAGGTGATGCACACAGGTTTGTCTGAGTTTTGACTAACATAGCAACTGCTAAACATTTAAGTTATTACAACAAATGTCCCCTTTTGTGCATGTGAATGTGTGTGTCAGAGAGAGAGAAAGAGAAGGGGGGAAGTTTTTCTGTATAAATGCATATGGAAAAGCAAATACTTATAAAATTTATTCCATTCTATCCAAAAAAAGGGACCCATTAAATTCACCGAAAAACAACTTTATCACAATTTAGAGGTTAAATAACCCAGAAAGTTTTTGTCCAGATTGGTCATGTTCAATTTCTTTAGAAACAAAATTCTGAAACCTCAGTACTTCAAAACTAAGTTACCAGTGTTTCGTTTGGAAAACTATATTGGAAACAAATATTACACGTGATACTTGTCTCACAGCAGAAAAAACATGAATAGATTGAAAGGACTCACCACAGGTTCGACTTCCACAATTTCAGAGACCACAGTAGTTGGCCGTCCCAAATCTCCAATGCACTCAAGCATGTTTAGCTGGGACTCCTTTTCATGCAAGGACCTCTCAAGAGTTTCCCCTCTTTGTCTTAACTCCTCTATTTTGCTTCTTTCCAGTTGCAACAATGCATCCCTGGTTTGGACAATTGCTCGTTGATCCTCCAATTCAGACAAAATAGAAGTAATCTTCTTCTGCAGTAGATCCTTGTAATCATGGCCCTCATTGCCATGTTCAAATTTTGCATCTTGCTCCCCAACTAGAGAAATCAGTGAGTTTAACCATATGAATAACTCATAAATCTCATCTGAATTTCTCTTGTTGCTCATCTGAGATGCAACAAGAACATCATTGGTGCATCTAGTGATCTCCTGCCTTAAGAATGATATCTCACCATCGCGGTCATGCAATTGTGATTGAAGCTTTTCTACCTCAGTAAGGAGACCTTCAGAAAATTTATGAAGCTCGTCAAACTTGGTCACAGTGATAGAAAGCCTTTTAAGAACATTCCCCCGTGAAGCTTCAAGGTTCTCAATCTCTAGGTTCTTTTGCTGCACAACTTTTTCCAGTTGCTCTATTTTGCTGGTTGCTGCTTCCATCTGAACCTCCTCCTCATCAAGAGCATGCATCAAGACTTCAATTTCTGCATTCAGCAAGCAATATCTGTATTAGCAAACAGATAACTTAATAACAGCAATTAAGATGACTATGTTTGATGTCAGACAGTTACCTTGGTCTTTGGCAGCAAGCACATCAGCCAATGATTGGACCCTCTCCTCTAACTCTGAGGACAAGGCCTGTCCAGCTTCAAGTTCTTTTATTCTCTGTTCCACTAAATTCCGCTCTCCCTCCATCATTTCCAGCCGCTGCTCCAAATCATGGACACTAATTTTGGAAGATTGAAGATCCAGCAAGTAGCTTGCTCCAGTAGCTTCAGCTTTCTTAATTTGATTAACGAGGTCCATGCAAATCCTCTCTCTCTCGATATCTTTCTCCTGAAGCTCTTTCTGCAAATTTGATATGGTGATTTTCAGTTCATTTTTGTCACTCTCAATGATGTCACCTCTCAGACAAGTGAAGTCCTTCACAACCAGTAACAATCTTTCTGCCACAGTCTTCATATGTTCTTCAGATGAAAAGTAATTCTCATATGGAAGTCTGCTATCAGTATGAACTGCTGCTGGTGGTTTCAGATTTATCCCCAAATCTTCAGCAGTCATAGTATTTCCCACAACTTCACCTTTTCTACTTTCAATTTGGATTAGTGAACTGGCACATGCTTCATAAAGTAAGGCAACATTCCTGCACAGTACAACAACTTCCATTTCATTTTGTTCTTCCCTTGATTCCATATCTTTCTTCAAGGACTCAAGTGACTCTTTTTGGGAAGTCATTTCTCTATGAAAAATTTCTGCTAGTGTAGAGAGATTATCAGCTCTTTCACGTAATGTGACTGAGTGTTCATATAATATTGATTTCAGAGCTCCCATTCCTTTCAAGACTTGTTGCATATAGCTACAAATTTCTGCAACTGAGATGTCATCAAAATTCTCAGTCACATTGGTTTCTGACGAGAACTTCAATGACAGAAAATTCTCCTAGAAAAGGAAAGTTGGTTAGAAGAAACAATGACAAGTAAAGATAGGCAATCAAACCTAAATATCCTAACTAACAAGAAGAAATGCAGACATATACACTGAATGCCAAAATACTATGAAATTCCACACAGCTCAAGCAGTGCCAATGGTACCTTCACTTTTGAATAAATGTTCCCATCGGATTCACTGAAAACGGGCACATGATTAGCCTCTGGTATTTTGAGGCACGACTCCATTCTGGTCTGTAGATTTTGCAGAAACTCCAGCTCCTCAGAAAAAACACCAGTTAGTAAATTTTCAATATCAGAGAAGCTTTTGCCAAGTTGATTTGCAGCATACTTTAATGCCGTCAACTCAGAATGTTGTCTTCTCTTCTCTTCAGAGTGAACAGCAGATAACCCTTCAAGCTGCGAAAGAACTTTGAGCTTGGCAGCGTCCACTCTATCCCTTTCCTTGGAGAGTTCTGCAAGTTCAACAGCAGCTTTATCTAGCTCATCTTGGAGGTCATCATTCCTGTCTTGAACTTCCTTCAGCTCTGCAAGCAGTAGCTCTGCTGCTCTTCTAGATTTTCTAGATTCCTGTTCTGATGCAACTAAATCTGCACGCAAATCTTGCCATAACTTGCCAAGGTGCACCAACTTTCCAACTGGATTGCTGTCAGATATTTCAACACCAACATCAATGCCTTCAAGAGTACTTAAAATCCTGGTTAAAGTATTCCCTCTATCCTGCAACAAGTTTTCAGTTTCAGCCAAACGATTCCTCAAGAACAAGCTCTCGGATTCCAGAGCTTCTACCTTTTCTTGATATGTGGTCAAGTCTCTCAGCTTCTGTTCATATTCTGCAAGGGCATTTTCCCGGTGCTCCACATCAGATTTCAGACAGTCCATCTCAGCACTCATCTCTTCAATAGATTGTTTCAGACTATCACGCTGTTGCACCAAAGACTTCCCTTTTCTCACTGCAACATTCAACTTCTCTCTTGCAGAAGCAGACTTTTGCTCCTCCTGACTAAGAAGCTCTTGTAACTCCACCCTTTTCTTGTTGAGTGTCTCAATTTCACAAGTCAAAAGTTGTTGTCTCTCCATATATCTATCTCTTTCCTCCTTCACAAAGATCAATTCACTCAGACTATCCTCCAGCTTTTTCAGAACATCCACATTTGATTCCTCACTCTTGACCAAATTGCTCCCCAAAACAGAAACTTCTGATTCTTCAGCATTCAGTGCATCCCTAGTTCTCTGCTGGACAAGATTTGCATTTGAAATTTCAGTATGCTGCCCTTTAACTGCATCACATTGCTCTAAAACAAGAGTGTAATTCTCTATTAGTTTCCTCAGTAATCCTTCCAAGCATTCTGTACTACAGCCATCAGAAATTGGATCTTTTGCACCATGATCCTGCAATGCATCCAAGATCAAATCCTGTAACCGGCTTATTTCACCATCAATTTGCTCCTCATTGTTATTTTTCTCAACCAATTTCTCCTGCAAACCAGTTAATTCATTTTGCAGTTTATCATTGTCAATTTCAAGCTGGACTGCCAGTGCTGAAAGCTTCTCATGATCTACCACCAGATTTTCCAGTCTTTCAGAAACAGCTTCCCTCTCATGAATAACTGCTCGAATCTCCATCTCAAGATCAGATATTCTCTTTTGAGAATCCTTGAACTCAACATCTAGGCAAGCTATTCTCTTCTGTGAATCTTCAAAGTCTGCAGTTATTGATCCACAATGTTTTTCAAGCTCATCAATATTTTGCAGAAGAGAAATCCTATCATGGTTAGCATCTGAAAGTGCATTTCCCAACCACTCAATTCTGTGCTCTGGTTCCATAGACCGCAACTGTGAAGGCATATTTATCCCATTCAAAATTTCTTCCCATCTCTGCACCAGGTGGTTTCTTTCCATCAATGATTGCTCCAACATTTCATTTTGTTCGGCCAACCTATAACACTTACTTTGAAGGTCCTCATATTTTCTTCTCATATCATCTGCTGAACCTGAACTTGAACTCAGCTGTGCATCTTCTTTCCAGGCATCCATGACAGCAAAGCCAGCATCCAGATATGAACCTCCTACAGAACTCTTCTGGTCCCAATCTGTGGGAGGGATAGAATTTCCAGTTGCTGACCTAGCTAACCAATCAACCTTTTCAATTGTATCCCTTGCATGAAATTCCTCTGGTAGATCTAGATCCTCTAAAATTTCTTCTATCCTCTGGAGTATAGAGTCTTTTAGAAGGAATGATTCTCTTAATGTTGTAGCTGAGTTCCGAATGTATGAAAGCTCAGATTCCAGAGCTTCCACACGCTCGCCTGCCTCAGAGTAGGGCTTCAGCTTTGCTTCGACCTCATGAAGCCTGGCATCTTTCAGCCGCAACTCTTGTGAGCATCTTTCCAATTCACTGGATGTCTCGGCCAGAGACTGCTTCAGACTGTCACGCTGCACAATCAAGCCTTTGCCCTTAGCAACTGCTATGCTAAGCTTCTCTCTGATAGAAGAGACCCTCTGATCTGACTGTTCAATTTCACTAGCTTTCTCCTGTAATTCAGCCTGTGTAGCCACGAGGGCTTCCTCCACATGGCTTAACCGTTCCTTAAGAGAAAGAATTTCAATTTCATGTTGAAGTTTCAAGGCATTTAATTCATGCATTGTTTGCTGCAAGTTTGACAATTCCATCCCCTTGGATTCAAACCCTTCTTTCCAAGACCTAACCTGCTCATCAACCTCCCTGTATTTACAGACAAGTAGATGCACCACAGACTCTAGATGTGAAAAAGGCATTACTTCTGGGTCCATCTTGGTATGATCCAGTTCCACCACATCCTCAACCTCCTCAATTAGCTTTTCAATTGAACTTAAATCAAGACATCTGCTGTTCAGTACCTCAACATCATTTATTCTATTCATCAAGTCCAAATTGAGTTTGTCATTTATACACTGCAGTTGCTGCCTCTCAGCCACAAAATTTGCCAATTGCTCCATAACAGTTTCGTACATAATATAATCTACAGCACCAGAAAAATTTTGATCTTGTATGATTGGATCAGTTTCTTCCATGGAGTCACTTGAATCAGTAACGAGTTTCCTGAGTTCATCATACAGTTTCTTCAACGTGTCACTGGCCAATTCATTCTTTAAAAGTAAATGATTGCACTTTTCATTAGTTTGTTTGCACAAATTCAAGGTTGCTTCATGGTTTGTGCAAACAGCTTCGAGTTTCTTCTTCGTAGTTTCAATTGTACCTATAGCACCATCAACAGAAGCAGCAACCCAACCAATTGTATCCAAGGAACCATCACTGCCAGTCACTGTACTGGAGGTGTGCAGAAATCCCGCAGAGATGTCAAGCCTTTCAATCACTTGAACAATCTGGCCAATGGTAGAAACCCATTCTTGCTCAACTGTCAATGCCCTCTCAGCTGACTCCTTCTGGACATTTTCTAATTGATCATGAAGCATAGAAGCCATCTCATCTGAACTTTGCTGTAATTCATGCAATTGACTCTGCAAGTCATTGATTTTTGATCCAGACTCAATCAGTTTTCCTCCAAGCTCAAGATTCTCTTCTCTAAGACTACTTTCTTCTTCCTTCAAGGTTTCACAAAGAAGCTCAAGCTCCTTGATCTTTTCTTGAACACCAAACAACTGTTGCTTTGCAGCTTCATAAAGAATCCTAACTTCAATGTTGGTGGCTTCTAAATTATTGGTATGTTCCATCAAAGCTTCAAACTGGGCCTTGAGCTCCTCAATTGCAAGATTGACTGTGTGACTATTATGTTGCTCCACCTTGAACAATGAACTGGCATTCTTAACATCCAGGACCAACTGCTTAAGTATTGCCTTCAAACATCCTGTATGCTCTTTTGTTGATGAAAATGGATCTGCTCCTGGTGACAGATCTTCAGTTGTGACTGTTTCATTTGCCTCATGTTCATCATAATGCACATTTGACTCGAAGGCTTGAATCAGTTTTGATACTGCAGGAGCTGCCACTTTACCTGTAGATTTACTCCAGAAAGCAGAATTAGGGTGTATATCTTCAATTGCCTTGTCAAGTTTTTGTAAAATACTCTCTGCCTCATCTAGATGTTCCTTCAAGACTACAAAACTACAAGGATCATCAAAAATTTCCTGCATAGGCAGCTTAAATAGAGGGCTTTCAGCAAGGCCACCAGGCAACGGTTTCTGCATATTCCAATAGGTAGCATCACCATCTTGTTTTCCATGAATCTGGTGAGAAAGTTCATCAACAGTTGCAATATCACGAGCCATGCTCTTTAATTCCATACTATGAAGTTGATTCACATCTTCCCCAACTGGAAACAGTATTTGGGTCTGACTGGCTTCAATTTCTCTCAGCTTGGCTTTATGTATGTCAAGGCTGCTGTTAAGATATATATTTTCTTCAGTAAGTTGTTCAAGTTGCATGGTCCTTTCTCTAATCTCAACCTCTAGCCGCATGTAATCTTCATGATCCTTGGCTGAACTCTCATTAAGAATGAGAAGCTCTGATGTAAGTCTCTCATTTTCATTAACAGAGTGCTTTTTCTCTTCTTCAAGCTTCTCTAGCTCCTGCTCTACCAAAGCAAGTTTCCCACTAATGTTGGCATTTTCACTTTGTAGAGCTTCCACCTGTTCCTTACTATCAGACAAGGCCATTGATAAATCCCCATACCCCTTTGCAAGATACTCCTTTTCACCTTCAAGCTTCTTTCTTTCCTCTGCAACTGAAGCAAGAATTGCACCTAAGTTGGAGATTTCAACTTCTAGAGATGCCACTAAATTCTTGCTCTCAGCTAACTCCATCAACAGTTCATCATTCTCACAAGTACAAGAATTATTTTTCTCCACAAGCATCTCTCTCTCCTGATTCTGCGAAGCAAGTATCCCCCTCAGGTTTTCATTTTCCACCTGTAATGCTGCCACCAAATCCTTGCAATCAGCTGACTCCTTTGACAAGCTCAATAAATCTGATTGTGATCTTTCCAAGATGTCCTGCAGCTCATATGCTCTGGCAGAGAATTTGTCAACCTCTTTCTTTGCTAAATAAGATTGGTGTTGGAGATCCTCTCTCTCACTAACAGTGGACTTAAGCTCAGACATGCACTGTGTAAGTGCTTGAGCAAGGTTATCATTCCTCTCACAAGCTTCTTTGTGTGAAGAATGAATCACAGAGACTTCATAATCTAGTTGACGAAGCTGGCAATCATACACTGTCTGCAATTCAGACTGTTCAGCCAGCTGCAAACGGAGGATATCCCTTGCACAACTTGCAAGGAATAATTCTTCTTTAAGTCTCTCCAATAAACCTGGAAGGGCATAGTGCGGTGCAATCAAACTGTTCCCCAACTCTGCATTAGAAACTGATCCTATTGACTTAAGAAGCAACCTACGCTCGTCTTCACTGAGCCCCTTAATCAACTCTATAAGCTGCAACAGGCTGATTGGGCGCCCATTAGCAGAGGGAGACATGCAGTGGGCTTCTGATGCATTTGGTGATAGAGATACTTCATGGTTCTTGCCAACAAATATGAAAGATTCTTCAGGCATATATTGCCAATTGCATGACTTAGGAACCATCGAATCAACCTGACTCTTCTCTGGCCATTTGCTTCCAAGATCACCAGTTCCAGATGGTATTTCTGATTTCTCCAGATAATAAGGATCCACATTAACAACTTTTCCCAGTTGATTTGTCACATCATGGCCAACATCCAAAGGCTCCAAAACAGGAAAAGAAGATGCCAATAACCCATCTGATGTGTCAATTGGACCAATAGATTGATGTGCATCAGCTTTCCCATCAGTTTCCTTCAATTGAGAAGCTTCCCGAACCACACTGTTCTGATCAGAAGCTGCCCCTGCAATTTCACCTTGCTCAGCTAAAATGATTTCTCCAGCTCCTTGAAGCTCTAGCTCATGGCTTCTACTGAATTGCTCCAAACCCAAACAATCAGCTTCCTGCATTGCCCCTACCCAGCAAAAAATGAGAATTTCATTATACACCAAATCTACTAAACACTAGCCCAAAAAAGCCCAGCAGATTTCCCTAGGAAGTTAAGCTATGCAGAATAAAATAAGTATAAAATAAGAGCAGGACCTACATTGTTTACCTGATCTTCTCTTACATTGGGCAAGGATGTATCAGTAGCATCTTCTTCTGATAGCAACAAATCCCTACCCTCATCCCGCATCACGCTGTCCACTTCAGCAATAACAGTAGTATCAGTTGCAGCACCAGCTGCAGCATGAGAGCTCGAAGCATCAATACTCTGAAAGTCATCATTTTGTTTGGTTCCCTCAGTAGAAACTGGAATATCTGAGACTCCCAAAGAAACAATTCTTGCTCCCTCATCATTATCAGTTTGGTCGGTCTCCCCTTCTGCAGAGTCTAAATTTGGTTGGCCCCCAACTTCCTCCCTATATCTCTCATCGTTAAGATCCAATGTTGTTCTGTCCCCAACTTCCCCCATGGAACTTGATGATAGATCAACAGCCACAAGATCAGCTTCAGGAGCCACTGAATTCTCTGAAGCATGAGACACTGAAGACTCCGCAATTCCTGAGTTGGAATCAACATGTGATACAGACTCCCCTTCAAGACTTTGTAATGCTGATGATCTGGCAGTGGTTGATAGTGCATCAGCATCCACTTCAAGCTGCTCAGATTTGCCAGGCTTTTTTGAGGATTTACCATGGCTGCTACTGCCTTTACTGTCCTTCTTTTGACGAAATTGCTGAAGCTGAAAAATGAAAGACTAAAGTTAGATGCCAACCAATGAAACCCATCATTGCTAAGATAGTAAATGGGAAGAAGGAACAAACAAGCAAAAGTTTTGGATTATAAGGCGAAAAATATAGGTCTGATTACAGCACGCTAGCCATGTAAACAATCTTATATTGTATGCTTCCATATTTATCCCTTCAGGAGGGGAAAAAGAGGCAAAACAAGAACTAGGATGCAAGATTACAAGCTGCTTGCTTCTTGGATGAACTCCAAATCCATATTCAGTCTTTGCTCCGCTCCAGAGAAGTGCATGCACAAGTAAACTCGAAGTGAAGGCTCGATAATTCATTTGAATATGTTGCTCCAAGTTAGTTCAAGTTATGATTCCTGATCTTGCAGAATAGTTAACTTCAGAAGTTCATTTTGTCCCTTTGCCAACAACCAGCCACAAAGCAAACATTCTGCAAATCTACAGACCTAACCACATTGGAACCAAGCAAGGGAGTGCACAAACAGAGTACCTTTTTACGGCCGGCTGCGAGCAGATCGGTACGGCTCGTGTTCTTGTCCATCCGATCCACTCCGTTTCTGCTCCCCAACCCCAATTCCAGCCAGCCGCTAATTCCTTCTCCAAGTCTCAATCATCGATCAAATTCTCTTTCCTAAAAGTTTCCCAACAGAAGGCAATTTGATTTCAAAAATTTAAAAAAAAAAAGATAAATTAAAAAATAAATACCATCAAGAAACGATTTCCGTAACCGCGAAGGGAAAATCATTACAATTTTTTTTTTTTTTTTAAACGACATCATCGAGCTCGGATAAGCTATACAGAGGTTGCTTTAGACTTATAAGCCAACAAGGACATATCGTAGACACTTTGGTAAGGACATTCTATTTCGTGTACTTGCCCCACATTTTATAGGGAACCAAACACACACCTTTAATATCCCCATCAAAATTCCAGAAATCTGGCAAGAAACTTAAATTTAAACCGAGAAATCAAGGAAAATGAGAAGAAAGGAATCAAAGGAGGCAGAACAAATTAAATCATTGAATAAAAATAAAAATTAAAAAAAGGAAAAAAAAAAAAACACAACAAAGAAAAGCAATAATACCTTGATACGGATGGGATCTATTCGCCGTTATCGCCGTCACGATTAGACCAATTGCTTTGATTGCACAGAATGATTTATTTGTTTATTTGTGTTCCTGTGCATCTGTCAGTCTCTTTTGTTTGGGTGTTCGCGATCTCTTGGATCTAACGCAGCCTACGTTTTCCTCCGAATTGCAGGTCGGCACTAGGCAGGGCGAAGGGAAAAATTTACAGTTTCGGCTGGTTTAACGACTACGCTTCGTTGTTCGAACAAGACCGCCATAAGAATTGGGCTTGTGGCTAGTTAGATGCAGATTGGATCTCGTTTACCCGGCCCTGTAAGGTTTTAATTGGCCCGAATGGAAGATTAGCCGCATAGCATTCAATATAAAACAATGGGCCCACAGCCTTGTTGCAGTAATTCTCGCGTCTGTCTTAGCATTCAGCAACAAGTCACCACTCACACACAAACGTGCTCTTTTACACAGATTACTAGCATCTGTCCCACCAAAAAAAAATAATAATAAATAAATAAAAAGGAAATATGCATTAACTTAAATGTTGAGATATTTATAAGATTTTTATTAACTAAAATTGGAATCTTTAAAAACATAATAAGTAAGGGGGGACTAGAAGGATGGTTATAGTTTGTAGCATCTTTTATAGAGAGAGAAATTGAGGTTTTATTTTCAAAAGGAATGTTACTTTTCTATCATGTGAATCTTATCGATGTTCGAGTGAGAGAATCAATTCTAGTGCTAGCGTTCCTAACTCAAAACTCATGGGTAGAAACTGGGATATTGCTTACCCAGCAAATCAATTTTGATTGATGACTAAATCTTTCAATGTCTTCCGTTTTCCACGTAGCTTTTGACTTGAGATACTGTAACAGAAAACATCCAAAGTGAGCTAACAAAGGGACCTATAAAATTTAAATTTATTATTTTTGTTAAAATTTAAGTTTATTATTAAAAAAATACTAAATATATTACATTATAATACTTTTAAATAATATTTTTATTAAAAATTTAATTATAATATAATTAATTTAATTAAAAATAATTATAATTTGAATATTAAAAAATATATATAACTGGTCCTTTTTTTAACATATAAAATATTATATAAAAATATGTAATTATCCTAAAAATTAAGAAAAAAAATTAATTATAAAATTGAGATAAATTTTTAAAATATAATATTAAATTTAATTTTAAGATTTAAAATTAATGTTTAATGATGATATTTTTACTTAAAATATCTAACAAGTAATAATAAAGTATATATTTTGTAAATTAAATATGTTCATATTTAATAGTGAGGTATATATTTACTTAATTTATAATTGTTCTTTAATTATAAAAGAGTTTGTCCTTGATTATTCACAGTGGAGAATTTGAAAAAAAAAATGTTGCATAAAGTCAATCATACAAGAAATTAGATAATTTGTCGTGAAGGGCTAATGTGCTTAAGGAATTTCAATTCCTTTTGAATGAATATTATAAAAAATATAATAATGTGATATAGTGTAGAAGTCTATTTGTAAAACTCTTGAAAGTCATGATTTGTGTATACGATATATTATGTCAAATACACCTTAACAAAATATGTAATAAAAAATATAATCAAACATTAATGGTTATAATTAAAAGCATAATAAGTGATTTTTCTTTATCAAAATTTTTATCAATATATATAATCAAAATAACAAACTATTTATTAAATAAAATTCAAATAAGACAATTTAAAATACTCTTATTAAAATATAGATATTAAGGAAATCTAATTTAAAATACTTAGGTATTTGAAATTATTTAGCAGAAATAAGAATTCACATAAAAATATTATTTTTTTAAATAATCAATAGTTATTTTATTAGTTATTTAAAAAAATTAAAAAAGTATAATTATAATATGAAAATTATAAAAAGTGGCAATATAAGATTTATTAAGAGTGGTAAAATTAGTGAGAGTAATAAATCTCAAAATATGAACTTGAAATAAATTTAGATAAATATTTTTTTTACTCATAAAAATTCTTTCATCTACAAGTGGGACTTAGCCACCTAGCAACACTAATTGATCTGTGCAATTAATAAAAGGAAGAAATTAGTGCATTTATCTATTTTGTTATTTTGTTAAGACCTCATAATTTGATAGGTATTATATAGCTTGACATTATATTAGACCTAAAAATCATTAGACTTCATTTTTGTCCATTTAACTTAACAATGGTATTTTATGCATTAAACTTATGTATGCAATTACTCTTCCTTGTTCCACTATTACCTTATATAGTCATTTACATTTTTCGTTAAGTCTATCAACACATTCTACTAAAATTAATTACAAACTCTCAATTTCTTATAATTTTTAATTTTTATAATTTCAAAAAAATATCAAGTATAGATTTTTCACTTAACATAGGTGCCCATTTATAATTCCACACTTCAATACTATGGCAAAGGATGAATTTGTCATCCATATTCTTTATTGAACAATGACTAAATAAAGATAAAAAATAAAATGCAACATAATACAAACACTCTAATTAAAGACCTTATATTGCCTTTCAAACAAGCATCCTCTCTACAAACAATAATGTGTTCACTCATTTCAACTCAGTACAATTAATTTTCGATTAACCCAATTTGTTAACCATTTGTCAGATATATATATATATATATATATATATTAATCAAATTATTCTTCCACCAACTAAGACCAATTGGAATAAAGAATATTATGCTCATCATCACTTTCATCTCTAACTTCACTATTTTTTAAATCAAACTATTAAAACAATTTGCAATCTTCTTGCTTCTAATAATGACACTTGAGAAATTGACATCTAATGTTGTTTGGACTTCACAAGATATACATTTGAGCATCCATTTCATATTTGCATTGAATGTGACCTATTACCATGCTTGTAGTAGATAACCCTTCACTTGTAATGTCTAATTTTTTATTTTCCTTTATATTCACAATTTTCACATAATCAACATATCAATAAGAAGGTGCAATCTATAATTTTGTTTCCTTTCTCTCTCCCTATAATTTAAAATTTTCATCTCACACTCTTAATATGTAGTTATATCTTTTTTTTTTTTTTTTTGCATTTCCCATTATATATTTAGGGTTCAATGATTATTTAGGATTGGTAGGACTTTGATTACCTACTTTGGGGAAGTGGGTATTTAAGGTTAGATTTGTTTTTCATCCTTTTGTTTTATTTGGGTTTAAAATTATTTTTGAGATCAGGAAAATTACATTTCACGATGTTTATTGAATAAAATCAATTAGGTTGTATCCAATTGTTAATTGGCTTAATACTTTTTTTTCTTTTTTATATTTACATAGATCCTATTAGTCATTTTCTCTTTAGTACAAGTTAGTATTATTATCCTTTCATCACACCAAGTCACTAATTATAACAATTTTTGTGCATTTAATCAAATAATATGATAGATTTGCTATAAAAAAATCCTAAAGAAGACAAATTATGAATTTTTAAAGGTTATAATTTATTTATTAACTTGTGCATAGGTCATGAATTTTTTAGATGTTAATTTTAAAATTTTAAAAAATAAATTTGAGATAAAAAAATAATTTTAGTTAAATTAAAAGAGAAAAGTAAAACCTAACTATAATTTCTTTATTCCTAAATTAAGTGCCCTAGCCGCCCAAAATCCAGCTAATTGTCACGTAGAAAGCTTGTATCCAACCCGTCCAGTAAGTAAGGAGGCAGCATCTCGGGCCAAAAAGACTTTCTGCTGACTGCCAGCAATGGCCAACCCCCTTTTGTTGTAAAGAAGGTACTAGAAGAGTGTAAAATTGCCTAGATAGTGGCCAGGGTCGAAAAACTTCTAACAAAGATTAGCTGGACACTCACTAGAACCTTCCTAATAGCCTGTAATTATTAGGTTCTATAATATTTTTTGTAAATATTTTACATGTTCAAATTACAATCATACATTAAGAAAGTGTAGCCATTATAAATAGATCAGTCCTCCCCAACTGTAAATACTTTTAGCAGTTACTTAATACACTTAATTTGCAAAGTCCTTTTGTACTCTTTACTTTTCAATACTCCCAAATTCTCTTACTTGCCTCATAAATCATTTCCACTATATTATTCAATATTCTCTTAGACTTACTTAACTCATTTTTTATCGTAAAATTGACTAAATATCGCATAAGTTAGCACAATGTAACATAACTCCGTGACATTATGTTGCTCTTCCAATTTCTTGGCCTCACCAATAAACACTATTGGAGAGAATGTGTTAAGTGTCTTGAGCTTGCATCCAAGCTCAACCTGATCCGACTATTCTACAAGGTACAATGTCTTCTTTGATTTCTACCCCTTTTGCATCCAAGCAAAAGTAATTCTTGTTGCTAATATAAGGGCAATTGTTGCGGCCGCTTTAGCACATGTTGCTAAAAGAGGTTGTTGCTGAGGCTTCCTATCGGAAACCATGGGTTCTTGGTGGGATCGGTAGCATGGACAACGAAAATTTGGAGGATAGATTTGAGTTTGTTGTGAGAGATATGTTAGGGTTTGTTGGAGAGGACAAAAGATTTGGTAAGTACGATGGAAGTGCAACCATAGACATTTTTGCAACAATTATTATTTGATATTAGACCATGTTCCTTTGTTTTGCATTAAATCTGAAATTGAAAAATTCCGAATATTTCTCTAAGGATCGTGCGCCCAAAATATTTCTAATTTTAGGAATAAAATATTTAGAGGTAGTTAGATTTGAATTTTACGTTTTAATTCAACTCAATTCATTTTAAAATTTTGATAATTAATTTTTATAATTCTAATTGAATAAAACTAAGTGACTGGCATTTAAAAGTTTATTTAGGCCAATAAACTCTCAATCACAGATGAATCATAATAAGTATTTTGTTTTTAATAAATATCGTCTTGTTTAACTCATCAACGCCCCCACATCACTTGTTCTGAAAGTTGCCTTGCCTTCATCCATTGAACTTAGTGATGTAATAAATTTATTACAAAGAATAAAAAAAAAAACTGAACTCAGCTTCTTAATTTTTAGAAGTCATGATATATTATTATTTGTTAATTTGTATAAAATTAATGATTTTTTGTGATATTAATCATACCATGAAATGATATATCACATATCATCATAACATCGAGGAATTTGTCACGCAATAGGAAAATGACGAGAAAATAAAACTTCTAACTTACTTTAATCGCGAGAAAAGAGATTTACATCGAGTTATCACCGCGACGTTACAAAAGGCTAGGTCTTTATCCTAACGCTGTTTCGTCTCTCACGTCGACTCGAAGACAGCCTACACCAGTGGCCGGGTTCTCCTGCATCGCCGGTTGGGTGTGACGATGCTCCCCTTCATAGGTAACAATCAGCATCGTGGGATCGTCTGTGGCCCGCTCTACATGTTTCCTCGCCGGGCACCCTCTCACGGTGCTACACTTGTAATAACCCCTGGAAAATTAAAAGCCGTAAAAAGCCCAAATATTAGAATCCGTCGGATTGGAGTCAATAGTAACGAGAATCTATGGTCAGCAGATGACTTTTTTTGGGAATGGGGGACCACCTTGGGAAAGGGGAACCCTTGATCGGCTTTTGACCATACTTCCTCCACGAGTAATCGTCCGGTGGAATATCCGCGATTTTCGAGCTAATCGCTGGGACTCTAATTGATTTCTTGACCCGATGCTTCCTGGATTTAAGAAAGTAAAACACACTATTTTATCGCAGATCTTGAGAGTTATTGTTTGTATTATTAGATTGTTTTGTAAATTCTCTTTTTCTATTTCTTTTAAGTCTCGTTGAGTTGACTTGATTGTTACGCGAGTCAACTCAGTTTCAAAAGATTTTCTTGCTTTTAATCAAGCGTCGTGCAGTCTCGGGCCAGATCTTAGAGTAGAGCACCGAATTAAGATGATTCTGCTAAAGAAGTGCTGTGTGCAAATAATACCACTGTCCACGTACCTTCTTTTTGAGCAATGGCACTTGCCGCTTGCGGGGCCGGAAAGTTTGCCGGAGATGTCGTCCGAGGGATCGTGCTCGTGGCACCTTTTCTTGTTATAAGGCGCCGCAGCGAGCGGCGGCTTGCCCGCGGAAACTGCCGGCGTCAGGAAGATCGATGATCCTTGCTTTCCATTCGACACGCTGCCGTCTCCGGTTATCGCCGAGGACATGAACGATGAGTTCGATGACGCGCTATAGCTCTCCTTTGTGAACTCAACATCCTTACTCTTAGCGTTTGAGCTAAAAGTGCTAGGCTTCGTGAAGTCAAGAGTCAGGCTCTGCGGTTGAGACTTGGCAAAGCTCGCCGGAGTTGTGATCGGAAATTGGGGAGCGGTAACTGCTTGGATAACCGGCGCTTGATATACAGACTCCGGAGCGGCGACCTGAGTGGGACCTAATGTTAGGGTTTGAGAATTTGGGGCAGGGAGAGATGAAGATGCCGCTGACAGCATCGAAGCCGAGGGAGAAGAGGTGATTTGAACCGGCGAGCGCCTGAACCGGGCGTGACCGGTCCGGTTAAGGAGAGAGATGACCCTTTTGAACTTGGAAACGGTAAGGTCGGTGAGGTCCGTGCGGTCAACGAGGTTAGATTGCTGAGACATGAGGCGGACCAGGTGTTCCATGCTCTTCAACCCTTGAGATGCAGCCTCCTGTATAGCCATCTGATCATCCATCTTCGAAAAGCTCATAAGCTCGACCGCCATACCGCGCAGATTCGAAGAGGAGAGAAGCGATCCCAGGTGAAAGAGCTAACAACCATTAGAGCCCAGAAGACGTTTAGGATTCCGGGTAGATAAAGTAGGGAGAATTGGAACGAAGAAGGGGAGGCCTGGCCTAGGTAATGTAGGGGTGGGAGGGAGAGACCGGATGACCGGGTGAGAGCTGCGCCAGAGGGACTGGTTAGAGTCAAAGAGTAGTTATGATCCAACGGCTGACATAACTTTGAATTTTTCAATCTAAGTAGTGGGGGAATAAAGAAAGAAATGATAGCATAGACCAAAGTGAATTCAGAGTGGGCTGTGGGGTCCACGTTGGAAATAAATTTTAAAAAGAGCCGGTTGGGGTTCGAAGTCCAAGAAAGAAACGTATTGTCTGTGGACTTTTTATTTTATTTTATTTACTTTTCTTTTTTTATAAATTTTTTGACGCGACTGGAAGAGCTGGAGAAAGTTGAAAAACTGCCCAGCGTTGATGCTTGTTTACGTTGGTTTAACATCTTTTGCTTTGTCTCGTTCAGGTGTTTATCTCGAACTTTTGTACGTATTTTGCTCTCGTTTCCTTTCATTTGCAAGATTTACTCAATTGACTGCATTTCATCGCATTTTCAGGCTCGCAACATTTGGTCGTGTTATAACACTATATGTCCCCAACTTTTACATGATTTTCTGGTTAGCCAATGTATGACTTCTCCAGCATATGCTCCGTTTTGTGCATGGCATAGTTGAAACAATTACATACAACTAATTTATCTTATTTACTCTGACATTTTCTCTTCTTTCCATTGATCGGCATAAGGGTTGGATTCCTACATTTAACATTTTTTCAAAAAAATACTGCCATATATATATATAGTTTTTGTCTAACGTTTTGGTGATGGTCAAAAGTCTTCTTATGTCGTGGCTAGTCTAGAAAGAAATATAAGATAGGTTCATGCTTTCCGGTATATGTAACTCTTGGGTTTTTTTTTTTTTAATTTTAATTTTAATAAAAAATTTCTAAAAAAAAAAAAATATCCTCCCAAATTCGATATATTTATTACCGTTCTTAAACCTCTTTTTATTCAGACATATATAAACTATATAACAGCTCTCAATTCTTAAGTAGAATATCACTGTTCTGTTAATTGTTTTCTTTTCTTTTTTTTTTAAAAATTAATATATAAATAAATTTGTTATTTTCTGTTTTATAACAAATTTTTTTACAATTTTTTAAAAATAAAAACTTAATAATTATAAAATTTGTTAATAAATTTATCCCAATGTTAACAATTTGATTTTACTTTTTTTAAAAATTTTTGAAGTAAATGTCAATTGCTATGCTACATAATCAATTCTTTTATAGGTAAGCATGTGTAAACTAAGAAAATCTATTAGTATCTATTAATAATAAACTAAATTTATTAAAATAGTTTTATAATTATTTAATTTTTATTTATTGAATATCAATTTAAATTTATTAAAATATGTAAAATGGTGAATTTATTTGTATATTAACATTTTGGTTGGTAGGGAGTGCTTTTATCGTTCTTTAACAGTAACTACGGTTTGAAGTTGTTTTTGGCAAAAAGCCCGTGTTTTGCCACGACCAAAAGCGGCCGCCTCTGCTCCCCCTTCTAGTTTCTTCAATGATTCCTTTTATATTTCTCCCTTTTTTTTTTTTTTCTCTTACTTTTCTCTCTCCTCCATTTTGCGCTCTTTTCACTTTTTTTTCCTTTTGTTTGATAGAATTAAATTTTCGAGATCGTATAGAATTGAAATAAATAAAACAAAAATGAGAATTGAAAAAGGGTAAATTTTTTATTTTGAATAATTTACATACTAAAGGGGTAAAAAATTACTGTCTTCAGCGGAATACAGAAAGAGTAATTACAAACTTATAAAATGAAGATAATTATTTTGGGTTGAGGTAAATTGAATCAAAATCAACTAATCAAAATTTTGACAAATCAAACTATCAAATTGAGTCTAATATCAAAATTGAAATAACCGAATTCAATCAATCTAGAACCATAAACCGAGTAATTCACATAAATTCACTTTGCTCATCTCTAAACGCGAATGAAGTAGCTTAAACAGTGTATATAAAAAGCAATTTCTTAAGGTAAAGAAATTAATTTACCTAAATCAGGATCTTAGACCGATAATGCATCAGCAAAATAATGCTGGCATTTAATATATAATAAGGCATATGGTCAACGAGAAAAATGTGCAGGATAAAGGAAGCTGACTGACTATAAACCACAAAGTGGAGTTCACGTGGAGTGTCTCTTTGTTCAATCTGCATCCTTCAGTGCTGACCAACTTTTGTTTTTTTTCGCCTCTTTGGTGACCGGGTGCTGCCGGTACCTTCTTTTCGGACCGTCCGAGTGATGCCTAATCCAACGGTTTTAAATCGAACCAAGACAGAGTTGACTACCACTTTTTGCGTTGGCGAGAACCCCGAAGTGGAGCACTTTAATCTCACCGCGTATCACACAGTGTTTTAATCGGTCGAATTAGCAAATATAATAAATAAAAAGTCTGAGGGAGGCATTTCAAGCGGAGATTTTAGAGGCTGCTTGCTTATTTACGCGTCGTTTGATGTTTAGGTTTGTACGATTTCTGACTTTTTCAACGTCTTCCCCGCCTGCGCAATTTATTAAATCATGAACAAACAAAAAAATAAAACAAAGAAAAACAAATGAAAATGACAATGGGCTTAAATTCCGTCCTCCAAAAAAAAAAAAAAAAAAGAAGAAGAAGAAGACAAACGATCCAATTAAAATAGCACCATGCTCTAAATCCCTGAATTTTCTTGTATAATTAATAGCAAATATTCTATGAGACCACACAGGCTTAGTTTTCTTTAGACTTCACGTTTGTTTGGTTTTAGACTTTGGTATGTCAAGAAAAAAAAAAAGATGGTTCTAAATTGTCAACGGATGGGATGTCTTCGTGATTACAGAAGAAAACGTGGGGTTGACCAGACCGGGTAAATGCGAGTTTGGCTGGTCTCTTTTTCGTTATTATTATTATTATTATTATTTTTAATAAATTTTGGTGGTGAAAGTTGGCGCAGAAGTTTCAATCGCCTCTCTTCGTTCAGATTGGACATGACATGATCTTTATGCTGTTAAGTATTCTTGCACGAAGACATTGAGTTTCGCAGGCTTTGACCTTGCTCTTCTTGTTAATGTAGCAAACACCACACACACGCACCCGCACACACACACACGCGGGACGAAAACCATTGAAGTTATTGTCACTTGCGTGCACAAGTTGAACAGAAATTCGATACATGAAAAAGCCAGAGGATGTCTGCATTTTCTTTTTTATTATCATTTTCTAGAACCATTCCACCTAGAATATAAAAAACAGTAACTTTGAATTTTTATAATTAACTCATAAATTTTTGTATATTTTTATTTAAATCATATGTTTGTTAAATTTGTTTTAAATTAATTTTTAAAATAAAAAATAATTAGAAGTATTATAAATTATATATTAATTAAATAAAATTATTAACGATCTGATTATTTTTTTATTTTAAAAATTAATTTGATAAAAATATAAAAAATTAAAAGTTTAAATATAAATATTTATAAAAATTAAAAACTCTCTCTCTCTCTATATATATATATATATATATTTTTTTTTTCATATCTCTCATTTCACCTTAGCCTACCTAGTTGATAAGTACTTTTCATCTTGACTGAGTTTCAAATTTGTCCATACATAAATGTCAAATCCGTGACGAACGGCCCTGTTTATTTTCCAAAAGAAATATCTGTTGGTGTCACAAGCGACCTTTCGGAGGACATGTTTGGATTCGATTCGTAGCAATGTTGTGCTTCGCTGCGATATTCCCAAATGATTTTAAAAGCGAGATCATTAGCCGTCTCGCAGTGATAAATAAATACGTAAATAAATCACCTGTAAATTGTTAACGCGAGCATTAAATTGAGGATGCAAATCACGTAACTTTTCAGCACAGCAAAATAATTCAAATATAAATTGAGTTGACTGAAACAGTGACGAATGAAAGAAATCGTGACAAATTGTCGTGTCTGTCTTCGTGATCTGATCGGATCTTAACAAATAACTGGCTAGAACGTCTTATCTAATCTCATGTGCAATTTTTGTTTTCTTGAAAAACACTTGATGTGCAACGTAGAGGTAACGTGAGAAAGAAGAGTAACAAAATGTATAATTAATAGATAAAAAATAAATTGAAGCATAGGTTGCACATTTTGTAAAACTTGTTATATATTTTGTTATAATTAATGTGTTAGATTTTTTAAATAAAAATATTATTATTAAATATTAATTGTAAATTTTAAAAAGTAAATAATTTTATATAAATAATATGTATAAGTTTATAAAAACTAAAATTATTAATATATCTAAATGATTCCTTTTAATTTGATAATTAATTTTTTAAAAAATTTTTATTGTAATCATATATTTTTATATAAAATTTTCATATATATCAAAAAAAGAGAAAATTAATTAATTATATATATATATATATATATAATCTAATAATAGATTTTTTTAAAAATTTTTTACTATAATTAAAAAAATTTTTTAAAAAAATTTATATATATTAAAAAAGTAATTATAATTATATAATTTAGATTAGATATATTTATCAATACTCAAATTATATTTAAAATTATAATTTTTAATAATATAATAATAAACAAATTTTTTCTTCACTAATTATGTCATATTATGATTAAATTTATAATTAAAATATTATTTATAAATGTTGTATTATTAATAATTAAAAAATCATAATATTTTCCTACTTAATTTTATTAAAATTTATTATATTAATTATTATGCGCAAATGACGGTAATAATTTCTTATGATTTTATTATAATGTCATAATATAATAACTTTTTATTGTAAATTATAACAATTATATCTTATTTATTCAAAATACTCTTTTACATACATTATAACACTTATAATTTAATATACATAACTTATAAAATATATATAATTTTATAATAGTCCATAATAATATCTTATATAAACTTTTTTGTCAATTTTAAAATAGTAATGTGTATAAAATTACAATATAACATAAAATATATAATGTATGTCAAAAATACATCAATGAACTCATAATGTCATTATATCATATATAATTAATTATTATCAGTAAAATTAAAATTTATTATGAGAATATGTTAATTGTAAATTTTCAAATTGATATATTATTATGAAATTAATTAGTATTTTATAAATATATTTTTTTCTAAACTTTTTTTAATAATAAAATATTTTAATTTTCATTTAATTTGGTGTCTAGTATTTATCACTTTAAAAAAAAAATACTATTATTAAATTATCACATAAGTTTTCAATGACTTAATAATGACATTAATATCCCTAAGTCTTGAAATAAAGTTTGATAACTATAATGCTTGAACTATAACTTTGAATTATATCAAAAACTTTGTTTTTATAATATACAAATTAATGATAGGCAATTTTTCATTTTTTCACAAAATTACTCTTTTTCTTAATAGGAACAAATAACTAAACATGAGATTTCTACTATAAATTCATATAAAAAAATTTAAATTTGAATATTCAATCACATCGAGTGGTTGTATTTTTTGTGCATGAACACATAATTGTTTATTATTTAGGTACCTTAATACTTTCTTCACAATTTTTTAGTAATCCATTCTAGAATTACTGGTATATTTATTTAATATTTCAACTGTAAAATTAATATCTAATCTAGTATAAACTAATAAATATATTAAACTAACAATAATATAAGCAAGTATATGGAATCAATTTCATTTCTTTATATTCCACATCACTCTTAGAGCATTGTATAAAACTAAATTTTTTACCTTTTTATATGAAAATAACTTCAAGTCAATATTTACTTATATTAAATTCTTTATAATTTTCTCAATATAGTTATTTTAAGACAATTCTCATTCATTGTAATTTATTATAAAATATTTTTATTCCTATTACATAAAATATCTCTCTTATATCTTGTATTATAAAATTCTTTAATTTATATACTTAAAATGTTAACAGCAAGTAATATGTCATCAATATATAAGACCAAAAAAATAAGTTTATTCTTATTAATCTTTTGATATATATATTGATTAACAATTTACTTTCTTAAGTTCAAAAGAAATCATGATATCATTAAACTTAATATACTATTGGAAGAAAAAATTATTTTAATTCATTTATTAACTTATTTAGTCTACACACTATTTATTTTTTTATTAAAAAAACTTTAAATTGATTTATATACATTTTCTCTCTAAAATTTTCATTAAAAAAATAGTTTTCACATTTATCATTTATGTTTCAAGTACTAGTTTTCATTCTTATCACTTTTACCTAAATTAGTATCATTAAAACCTCCATCATCTTGATCAAACTCATTATTAGCATCAATGACAACATTCGCTTGCAAGGTAATCTCATAGTAAGTACTTCTACACCATTATCTCCACATTCTTCATTGACATTGATAACCTTTTTAGACTAGTTAAGCTAAACACAATCTTTAATAATTATAGTTTCATCAACCCTATGTGTAACATATACCTATGTAATATGTTTTCCTTTTATAGTTATCTCACCTACCATTTTTAACAATGACATGTCAAATGTCATATTTAAAGGTTTACTTCTATCTAAGGATTGGTTAATGGATTTATGAGTAACTTTTATATACAATATTGACAAATGCTCTATTGTTATGGTTTCATAAGTCTCAATATCCCCTCTAACATATAAAACCTAATGCTTCAATTCTAATGTCCCCCCTATGATAAAGAACTCAATTTATCAATATTCTATAAAACAAAAAAGTTTTTCTAATTTTAATTTCTCTCTCACTCTCTTTTTTACATTTTTTAAAAGGGGTATGCAAAAAATTAATCCTAAATTTTTATAGATTCGTACAATTAGGTTGCAAATTTTTTTTTATTTTTATTTGAGTTTTATACTTTTTAAATTCATTTCAAAATGGTTCTTTTTAGTCTAAAATAGTTACAATCATTAAAAATTATGCATTAATTAAACAAAAATTATTAATAACTTAACAACTTTTTATTTAAAAAGGATTGATTTGAAATAAATTTAAAAGATATAAAAATTAAATGAAAATGTAAAAAGGCTAAGAGTCCAATTATAAAAATTTAAAACCAATTTGTTACATATTCTTTTCTATTTTTTTAAAGACAAATCAACACCTAAGACAAATTCAATAAATGCCTATAAAATTTCAAAAACTTTAATTTTATTTAAGTTATCATGCAATGGTCTAACTAATAAGATATAAAAGGAACAATTTTAAACTAATTGAAAATTGCCCAAAAACCATAATATATATTTTCTTGTTTTTTTTTTTAATTTAGAATATCAATTTAATTCAATTATTAAATAAAAATATTATGTATTTATGAGTTATTATAATACTCAAACATTATTTAAACCTATAATTTAAAAAACTAGATTATGTTTAGAATCGAGAAAATCCAAGGTTGGTATGCAATTACAAACAACCAAATTTTTATTGAATTATATTATATAAAGAATTCATACAAATCTTACTTTTATGCATTCAAATAAGACGAACCCTTCTTTGCAATTGCAAGTTGAGGTAGACCCTTTGTTAGTGCAATTATGAAGGTAGTTGTTGTCATCTAGTATTTGACTGGCGCTAAATAAACAATTTAACTGGTTAATATAGAATTCCAATTGGATAGGGAAGGTATAACAGGCGGCCGACTTTTTGGGCGTTTTGCAGCTTAATATATAATTTTCCACTCGTTTGATTCGTTGATTTTTCTGAAAGAAAGATCGATATCAATGAAGGTGGTTTTTCTATTCCCGGTTAATGTATACGCTTAAAAGTTGAAAATGTATGGGCCTTAAAACTCTTGAGATGAGTATTCAAGTTTGTAAAAGGCTCAAGTGGAATGTTCAGGGTCCCTACTCCGTACTCAAGCGCCCATGATGAGTATTTGAGTTCTCAAACCCTAAACCATAGAACTATGGTTATCTGGGGATACAACACTGGACGCATTGGGCTCCTCCTCAAAAAATTCCACTGCACGTTTGCGTTTACCACATGAGCGAGAAGATTACCCAACCGGGTAAATGTAGTTGTGATTCCAGTCAAAGATTCCTATAATGACTTGCTCGAGGTGTTAGGACCCAGTAAGCTAAATCCAAGGGTTTAGGCCTAACGGGCTCAATGTCTTGGGCTCTATGATTCATTCTAATGATATCCTTGTCGACCATCACTCTCAGTCTCCCATTATTTGTTTTTTGATAATAAATTAAGAATAAAGATGTAAAATGAGTCAGATGGTCCACATCCAGTGTTGAATCTTTGATTTTTTGTAAATGGAGGCAACAATAAGTAAAATGCAAACGAACTGTTACTACAAATTTTGATATGTTCAATTTTTGGTTTGTTTAATAAATTAATTAGATTAAACTTGAATTTTGATATCAATGGTGTTGACTAACAATCCAAGCTAAGCCGTGTATAAGTTATTTGAATTAAGATTAAATAAATTTTAACGAGTCGAAGCTTTTATTAAATTGAAGTTATGAGATTTTCATAAAAGATAGCTCCTTTAACTTTATAATAATGATGAGCATAATTAAAATTATAAAAATATATTATTATAAATAGAATTAAAACGATGAAACACATCAATTTTAATAAAACCAATTGATTAAAAAAATTGTTTATATTTAGTATATAATTTTAAATATATAACTATAATTTGAAAATGAAATAACTAAACCTACCTAACACACTAAAGGAGTTTTCTGATGAATTTATATATGATATTTAAACAAGTTAATTATAAGTTTAGGTGAATTAAATTTGTCTTTATTTAGGTTGACCTCCTAAACGAATTTTGAAATTACATTTGAGTGTCACTTATTTATATACCCAAACAAAAATGAATCACAATTTCAAAAATACATATTGTGTTCTAATGTTTAATTAAAAGATAAACATATGGTTTAAGAATAAAGGATATAACAAACAATGCATGAATATTGATAAAGAAGAGATTAAAACATTGAGTTTATAACATTTTTATACTTTATAACTTTTTATCTAATAAGAGAATTATTTTTATCTTTAATTTTTAAATTAATTGGAAAAAAAATTTCAGTGGTGGCAAAATCAATTTTTAGCCAAATAACTTCAAATTTTTTTCCACAAAGACTTAGGCTGGGATGCATAATAAATACGTCCCGTGTAAATAGAAATTGTGCCCCAACACAGCTTATGTCAATAATCTTTTTTTTTGTTTTTTATGGTTGAAAATGTCGTAGGTAGACCAAGGAGAAGATATCATTAGTAACTATTATTTAAAGTACTGAAACGCTTTTTTGGATGTTGAATAAGAAAAACGAACTCTAGTTTTACGCTATATAATGTAAGGAAGAGTAGACGATTGAGTAACAGTTCGAAAAAGAATAAAATTATATTTCAAGAAAACATAAAAAACTATATAGCACATTGCCTTTTATCTATTTTAAATTCCAAGCTAAAAATGAAGGGTTTTTGGTTCTTTAATTACATCGTATCTTCATTTATTTATTTATCTTATATCACATTGCCTTTTATCTATTTTAAGAAAGGAAAACTTTTAGTTTTTGAAAGAAAATCAGTCTAGCGTCTTTCAAGAGACTAAGAACTCATATTTTTTATTTTTTAAACCTTGAATTTTAATTTTAAAAATAAAAAATCACCTTTATTATATAAGTTATAATTTAATAAAATTTTTAATAAATTTATAAAAAATAAATAATGAAAAGCTGTCCACTAACATACGAATTAAGTACAAGAGCCAACCCAATCGTGTCATGGCTCGTAGTGGAATCATGAGTCGTGTTGTACTCTTTGTTGTGCCCTTTTATTCTTCGTAGATATCGAAGATCCATGTCGAGATGGTTCATTAGCGTTGATCTAGGACTTCCGTGGTTCTAATTCACTTTATATTCAATTTTTACCAGGTTGCTAATTAGAGTGCTAAAACTACTAAAATTCGAATGTGTCAAAATGATTGAATTCCCTTTTCCCTTACTGAGTTTTGAAATCGTTTTAACTTGGTTGCAAACGAATGGATTTATTAATAGGGTTCATTTACTTTGTTTCAAAAAAATAATAATAATAATAATAATAAATACTCAATTATGGTTACTAAATCATGATGAGGAGTCGGGGACAATCAAAATCATGGGTTGTAATACACCAATCGATCTTCTGTGGCCAACTTTCCATCCAGATCCAATGTTAAGGTTTTTCCAAACGTTGGCATGCATTATGTCTCTATTTTCATTTTATAACTAGATTTTATGCTCACGCTTCGCTAAGCACGAGTTATTTTTGGTACGACAGTTTGTCATAATGTACAGCACAAATTGAAGAATTTCAAGCAACTTAAATCAGTTAAATCTTTAAGAAAGATGAATCATTATTTTAAAATTAAAAATTAAGTAATTTTCTTAAAAATAGAATAAAAAATTATGTGAGGAAAAAAAATATGAACAAATGCATGACAATATTCTCTAAATTTTTTGAGGTAAACTTACCTTCAAGACAAATTAATAAACAATCTGCAAATTGAGATGATTAAGAAATAAATCAAATTGAGTAAAAATAAGAAAAAAAAATTAAATGAAAAATGAATCAATCAGTGTTAAAGTTGTTGATTGATTTTTTTTTTTACGACAAAATTGTGCAAATTTTAACACATCACTTATTTTCAATAGTCAAAGAGGAAAAAGAAAAGAAAACAAAATATGGAGTGAGGGTTTGAAAGAGGAGAAAACAAAACTCTATACAGGATTGCAACTATTATTTAGCATATGGGTATCTAAGGCCTTTTATATTCCTCGGCTCGCGACCCAAACACCCAACAATTATAATAAAAGGCAGTATATGGCCAACACTTTTGGGCTTAGAACCACTCTCCTCTTTTTTCTTGTACATGTTCAAAGCAACTCTTTTGTCTGAAGAGCTGATTGATCAAGAATTATTTAGCGAGAAGTCTGACGGTTTGGCACTTGGTTTACTCTTAAGAGGGAAGTTTAGAGATGCAGGATCCAGCAGTGACAATTCCAGATCCAAGTCTAAGTCTAAGTATTTATAAAAAAAATAAAAAAAAAAGATCTGTAATTATTGTCATAGGAGGGGGACACATCAAGTAGTGTTATAAACCTGAAAACAAGCAGCAAAACGGTAGTAACTCCGGAGAAGCTAGTTTTTGCAGAAGGTGGTCGCGGTGTCAAGGTTCTCTTTGTTACAACCGGAGACAAGTCGTTCCTGCCATATGACTCCTAATAAGGAATGGCTTTCCACTTATGAATTTGCTGAAGGTGGAGTGGTATTTATGGGAAACAATACATCTTGTTTTGTTGCTAGAACAAGTACCCTCCAGATCAAGATGTTTAATGGGAGAAAACTCGCTGTGATATATGATACGTTTTGGACCTAAAAAGGAATATCATCTTTTTTATATACTATTAGGTACGTACGAGTTTTCAACTCAAAATGGAGTTTTGACAATTACCAAAAGTTCCCTCTTTTTCTTTTTCTTTTTTTTTTTTGGAAACCAAATAAAATTGCGAGTCTTTATGCTTTGCAAGGTGTTTCAGCTGTAGGTGGAGTTGTTAGTATTTCATCTCGTTCGTTAATGGATTATGGTAATACGATAAAATTCAAGATTGTTGTTAAATTCGGCACAAACTAAGAGGTGTCATTAGGCCCCTGGAGAAGATTTGTGAAGGGAATTTTGTCTCATTGCTATCTTGATGCAATTCAAGTCAAGATGAAGATTTGTTGGAATATGTGACTTGGATTGGTCAAGGTTATGCAGATCCTGTGCGAAAGATAAATTGAACTGTACGAATTCTATTTCATTGCTTTTTTGACACAATTCATCTTAAGGCCTAGATTCGTCGAAATACATGATTTGGGTTTGGACAAGGCTATGCGGCTCATGCGTTAGAAGATAAACGGGACTATGCAACTTGTGATTGTATTATGTAAATTTAGGATGGAATTCTAGTAGGCCCTTGGAGAAGATTCGTGAAGGAAATTCTATTTCATTGTTGGAATATGTAACTCGGATTGGTTAAGGTTATGTAACTCCTACGTGAAAGTGATGCTGGATGGAAATGTACAAATGTTGAGATGATATTAAGTGAGACAAATTAAATTCTAATATCATTTGACGTGGGATGGAAGTCTGAAAATTTGGGATAATAATAGTTGTCACTTAATTAAATTTTTGAAAGAGTTTTTAAAATTTACAAAAATAATAACAATTTTTTAAAAATATTTTTATAAATAATTTATTAAAATATTAAATAATTTAACTTTTATATATTATTTATAATTAAAATTATTTATTTAATTAAAAAATTTATAATTTAAATGAGAAAATACTTAATAATTAATTATAATAATATTTTAACTAAATGAAAAATAAAATTAATTATTAAATAGTTATTATATTTTTTAATTAATTTAGTTAAAACTTCAAATTAATTTAAAATATAATAAAAATAAATAAATAAATTACAAAATAAAAATTATAATATAATTTATAAAATAATAGATAATAATCATTATGATATATTTTACATTAGAACCTTCCATTTAAAAGAAATTTGCCCTTAAATTAATGATAAAAAATTGATGTCTTTCATGTTATATAAACAAATATTTAAAATAAATCAATATTTTCAATAAAAACCAACAACTTCTTTTGTGAACTATTACACAACCAATGATGTTAATTAATAATAATGGCAAGCCATCATTTACTTAATTATGTGTAAATATTGTAAGTAAAAAATTAACAAGATTGTGGAACATATAGGTTACAAAATCATCCCCTAACTTTGTAAACTTAATAGAATCTATAGATAGATTAATCTTTTTGTAACCATAATCTCCAACCTATTAATATATTTTTTGAAAAATACAAAATTAACTTGATCAGTTATATTGTGAATAATAATTAATGTTTCTTAATATTTTTTATCATTTTTATTCAATTAAAAGTTAGTGATTGACTCGTAATTTTAATGTAGGACTTTTAATTTTTAAATTTAAATTTATAATTTTAATTAGAATAAAATAAAAATTAAACAGTTTTTTAGTTTACTTTAAAATTTCATCAAATTTATTATTATCATACAACTCAACTATTATTAAATTTCTTATATTTACCATAGATAAAATTCTTAACTTATTATGATTTAATTGATAATATTAAGTCTTGTTTCATTAATTAACTACATCATTTCGAAGTTTTAAGTATGCAAGATTTATTTTTTATTCCTCATAAATATTCAAAATATGCTTTAAGTTTTGTTCACCATCAAAAATCTTTATTAAAATTTAAAATATTTTTGAAATCAGGAATACATCTATGAATAAATTAAGTCTAAGTAATATATCCAATACAAGATTTATAATATTTATAATCCCATAAAATTACTTAAAATATAATTTTTCTTCTACAATCTTTATCTACCAAGAAATTACTTCAAATTTCACAAGATGACATCATTATAAGCCAAACTTACTTTGATACCAATTAATATAAGATAGAAACGTGAACATATTAGGATGATATTAAACAAGGTAAATTTACTTATAAAATCACTTGATGCAGGGCAAAACCGTGAAAACGTTGGATGACAACGACCAACACTAGATTAATCTTTTAAGAGGATTTCTGAAATCTATTAAAAACAATAACAACTTTTAAAATAATATTTTATTGATAATTTATTAAAATATTAAAATATTAAATATTTATTCTTTAAATTTATACATATATTTATAATTAAAATTATTTAATTAAGTAAAAAAGTATTTTGATCTAAAGAAGAAAATACTCAATGACTATTTAGAAAAATATTCTAATTAAATAAAAATAATTTTTAAATAATTTAGACATCTTTTCACCAATTTAATTAAAATTTTTAATTAAATTAAAATACTGAATAATAATAAGTAAATAAATTATAAAATAATATTTTTATATAATTTATAAAATAATAATTTATAATTTATAAAATAATAAAATAATTTATATTATATCATTAAAAAATAATAATAAATTGGACTGTGCAAATTATGGTTGTGGTGTGCAAATATGGGCTAGAATTTTAATAGGCCCATGGGAGAAGATTCGGGACGGAAATCCTATTTCATTACTATCTTGACGTGGATATTTGTTAGAATATGTGACTTAGACTGATCAAAGTCAGGTAGCTTCTATGTGAGAGATAAATTGAATTATACCGTGCAAATATGGGTTAGAATTCAAAGTTGACATATTTGACTGAATGTTTTTTAGTCACTAAAAATGCATATACTTAGTCATTAACGATACACACTCTTAGCTTTGAAGACATGTATTCTCAGCTTGTAAGTAATTTATTCTCAAACTTTGAGATTTATTAGATTGTTTTATTTCAAATTAAGTTTCCTTTGACCATAAAAGGAGTAGGGCCACAGCAGAAGAAGGGCATTTGAGAGAAAAAGAGCAAAAATATAAACTTTTTTGTTATTGGTGTGTAAGGTTTGTATCTTATACGAAAAAAGTGTAAAAGTCAATTCAGATATATTAAGTTTTTTTTTTTGGGGGGGGTATTGTGAGTTTTTAGAATAATACCGTAATATTTTATTTTTTTTAATTATTTATTCTGTTCGTCCGTCTTTATCAGTGAACTTCAATTATAAGTTAAACTAAGTTCATTTATTTATATATTTATTCATAATCAGCACTCTCCATTTCGTTGCATCTGTTTTCGTGCCTCGACAGCTCATTTTCACAAGACTATAATTAAAAGCCGCCGATTTCGACTTGCGAACGTTCCAAATGGCAAGTTTTCAAAGGTTTAAAAAGCCATTAACGCTCTCCACGCCAACCCCACTAGCATGTTTTATAGATAATTGAACCCATAAATTATTGCTCCGTCAAACAAACAAACAAAAAGAAAAGTAGAAACACACCGAAACAATTTACATTTTGGACAGGAATTTCGCTTCATCAACAAGATTAAAACGGTTAAAATGGCTTATTTTCGTATCAAATTAAGCATAATTTAAGTACATAAGCTTAATTGAACATTTGATTAAAGTCGATAGGGTTATAGTCCGATCGTTTGTAGAGATCCTTTTTCTCCAATTTCCATTTAGCATCCTGCTATTTTTAGTTTAGAAGCGAGGACATTGGTTCTTTTCCCTCTTTTTAATCCTTCTTTTTACGCCACAAATGCATCGCTGGCAATCGAAGAACCGCGTCACAGAGTACAGAGAGCAGAGATAAGGAAAATGAGAAACCAAAAAATGTATTAAATTTTATTATTTATTAAATTTAAATATTTATTATTATTATTATTATATATTTCTTTAATTAATATATAATATTTTATTAAATTAATAAATTTATAGAATATTAATATAATTGTCTAAGACAATAGAGAGAGAGCGAGAGAGAGAGAGAGAGAGAGAGAGAGAAAAGGCGAAGCTTTTGCTTTATACCGTCAATGCACGTTCAGCACTACTCGCTGCGCTTCCGACAATGCAAAAGAAGTCGTAAATCTCTCTCTCTCTCGCACATTCCTCTCCCATCTCACCTGAATTTTTAGGGTTTCTCTTTCCCTCTCTCTCTCTCTCGCGGAGCCCAGATTCTCCGCACATTCCGTTTCATTTTATTTTGTGTTTTTTGTTTGCCTTCCTCTTTTCTTTCCTTTTTTTATTTTTTTTATTTTTTGGTTTCCCTTACTTTACAGCTCGGTCAACTCGCTCTCTGGAGTTCCAAAGCCCAAGTGAGTTCTATCTGCTTCAAAATATAAATGAACTTCACTCGGGTGGTTGTGTATTGAGTGTAAGTTTGTGATTAACTTGTCGGTGTTTAATTGGGTTGGTGAAGCTTTGGTGAAAATGTAAAGAAAAATGATGGTTTAGTGTTACATGAGTCCAGGTTGTTTCCAGAAACTTCTTCTTCGATGGATCCAAGGATTACCCATCAACAAACATGAAATCTTGATTCTGGGTGGCGGAGCACTTGAGCTTGGTCTTGTTGTCTGCTGGTCAATTTAATTGAGTGAAAACTTGATTTCAAATCTTCTTCTGATTTTTTGTTTTTTTGGGGCCCGCCGGGGGGGGCGGTGGGAGGATTGAAAATAATAAGAGATCTTTGATATTCCAATGGCTGAATCGCTGAACAGTAGTAGGAATCATAATAATCGGATTCAGCATTTGATAGCTGCAAATAAGTCATTGAAGCTTAGCTTGGAGAAGTCAAAAGCTCTGGGCCTTGCTCTTGAGAAGGCAGGCCCCAGATTGGATGAGATCAACCAAAGGTTGCCTTCTCTAGAGGCTGCTGTTCGCCCTATTCGTGCCGACAAGGATGCCCTAGATGCTGTTGGAGGTCACATTAACCGTGCTGTGGGGCCTGCTGCTGCAGTGCTTAAGGTTTTCGATGCTGTTCATGGGCTAGAAAAGTCTCTCTTATCAGATCCACGGAGTGATCTACCTGGGTACTTGTCTGTTCTCAAGCGCCTTGAAGAGGCTTTGAAGTTTTTAGGGGATAATTGTGGATTGGCAATTCAGTGGTTGGAGGATATAGTGGAGTACTTGGAGGATAATGCAGTGGCAGATGGGCTGTATCTTTCAAATCTGAAGAAGTCATTGAAGAGTCTTAGAGAATCACAAGCTGGCAATAAAAGAGCTAACCTGGATGGTGGGCTTTTAGACGCTGCTTTGGATAAGTTGGAAGGGGAGTTTCGGCGGCTTTTAACAGAGCATAGTGTGCCACTTCCAATGTCATCACCTGCATCACTCAGTGAGCAGGCTGTAATCGCACCGTCACCATTGCCTGTAACTGTGATCCAGAAGTTGCAAGCAATTCTTGGTCGCTTGATTGCTAATAATAGGCTTGAAAGGTGTATACTGATCTATGTTGAAGTTCGTAGTTCCAATGTTCGAGCTAGCTTGCAGGCCCTTGACTTGGATTACCTCGAGATTTCGATAGCTGAATTCAATGATGTGCAGAGCATAGAGGGCTATATAGCTCAGTGGGGTAAGCATTTAGAGTTTGCAGTGAAGCATTTGCTTGAAGCAGAGCACAATCTCTGTAATGATGTTTTTGAGAGGGTTGGATCAGATGTGTGGATGGAATGCTTTGCCAAAATAGCTGCACAGGCAGGCATTCTTGCATTTCTTCAGTTTGGAAAAACTGTTACGGAAAGCAAAAAAGATCCCATCAAGCTTTTGAAGCTGTTGGATATATTTGCATCTCTGAATAAATTAAGACTGGATTTCAACAGGCTTTTTGGTGGAGCAGCCTGCGCTGAGATCCAAAACCTCACAAGGGATCTCATTAAGGGGGTGATCAATGGGGTATCTGAGATTTTCTGGGAACTTCTGGTCCAGGTGGAGTTGCAGAGGCAGATCCCACCTCCAACAGATGCTGGTGTCCCAAGATTAGTGAGCTTTATTACAGATTATTGCAACAAGTTGCTTGGGAATTATTATAAACCTATATTGACCCAGGTTCTGGTCATCCATCGAAGTTGGAAGCGTGAAAAGTTTCAGGAGAAGCTGCTTGTTAATGAGATATTGAAGATAATCAAAGCTATTGAGTTCAATTTGGAGACTTGGACGAAGGCTTATGAAGATCCAATCTCATCCAACCTTTTTGCTATGAACAACCACTACCATTTGTACAAGCATTTGAAAGGAACAAAACTTGGGGATCTCTTGGGGGACCCATGGTTAAGAGAGCATGAACAGTACAAGGACTATTATAGCACTATCTTCTTGAGGGATAGCTGGGGGAAGCTACCAGGTCATTTAAGTAGGGAAGGTCTGATTCTTTTCTCAGGCGGGCGTGCCACTGCTCGTGACCTTGTCAAGAAAAGGCTTAAAACTTTCAATGAAGCTTTTGATGGAATGTACAAGAAACAGTCAAGCATGATTGTCCCAGAGAGGGATCTCAGGGAGAAGATGTGTCAACAGATAGTGCAGGCCGTTGTTCCTCTTTATCGAAGCTATATGCAGAATTATGGGCCCTTGGTTGAGCAAGAAGGATCTTCTGGTAAGTATGCAAAATATACAGTGCAGACTTTGGAGCAAATGCTGTCCTCACTGTTTCTGCCAAAGCCTGGAAGATACTCAAGTTTCAAAGGTGGGCGGCATGGTGATAAAATCAACAATGTTGTGGCAGATCTTCGCCGTACTGCATCTGCTGTTGTTTGACCATTCAAAGTTAATTTATGCTGGTTAACCTGATGGGGAACCTTCACTTCCTTGCCAGATAAGCAGTCCTTGTTCCGCACATATTGTTGTCCATGGGATGTGGGAGTATTCAATGAATTGCTTTTGAAGAATGAACTTCCTGATAACCTCATCAGGTCATTGCCTGTTGTTTACCTATCAGGTGAAATTTTGCTTGTTGCCTCATACAAAGCAACCTCAGTTGTTGATGTGATGCCTACATGGTCCTGCACACTAATGGGATCTTGGGGAGTGCCAGACGACATGGTGAAAGCAGAGGTGACCCTTATCAACTGGTATATAACGCCCTTGTCATTCTGCTTTTCATTTTACAAATTGAATCATTGCCAGGAGAAGGTTGTAAAACCATGTAATTGCTAGAGTTCATACACTAATTATTTGCTACGGGTGACCAGGGGTCTAGCAGGAATCAATTTATACACCCTTTGGAATTCTGATGTCAACGTAAACATGAGGCTCCTGATTATCAGTTGATGTGCAGAGGTTACAGTTTCATTCCAACATTTGAGCGTACTTGCAATGCTGGGGCAATAAGATTTTGCTAGAGTTCATATATTAATTATTTTTAAGGCCAGGAGAAGGTTGTAAAACCGTGTAATTGCTATAGTTCATATATTAGTTATTTGTAAGATAATTGCTGCTCTGTCTAATATGTATTCAACATTTGATTTATGGTTGATCGATCCACCATTGTCATAGGTCTGTATCATCTTAACTTCTTTTGGCAGTTTAGTTAATAAAATCATGCTTTACTTTAAGTGGATCTAGTGGCACCTTGGGAGGAGATGTGCTCCTCGCTGGATATGGGATTTTATTGATTTGGGCTGGTCTGTTTGGCAAACCCCATCTTTGTGCTTTATCTGATTGGTTTTTGCATTGAGGTCTTTGGTGGACATCTTATTGATTTGTTTTGGATGATAAACCATTGATGGAAGAATGGTTGCACAATGAAGGAGAAATGGCATGCGATAACATAATTGCTCCCGCGGACAGAAGATATAGTTCCTTCAGTTGGCCGAGACCCTGAGGAATACTTCACCAAAAACGTTAAAAGTTGTCTCTAGTATTTCCAGAGAGGAGAAATTGCTAAAAAGTGGAGGGATTCCTCCGGTTAGATCACTGAACCCCATGCCGATGATACGAGTCTTCGACAAGGTACTAAATTTCACCTGTAATTATCCCGACCGGTTTATTGAAATGGAGAAACAGGTAACTGAAGCTTGGGCAACCAGATATATTTTGCGGGAATTTCACCGTTGCGCATGTTTTGCCCCAAGCACAGTATCTGTAACCTGCCCAAACAGCCCACTTTCCGAAGGAGTGTGCTGGCTGAAGCTGCCGTTCTGGAGTTGTAGTGCTCGAAGAAAGCTCGGGTTCCCCCACGTATGGCGATATGGACCCTCGAGAAGCCGCGAGCTCGGGTCCAGTTGTCAGACTATCTGGGGCCGCTTATGGCATGCAATGCCGTGCCACTGGCAAAAATGGACGACGTGTTCCAGGAACCTATGATGCCAAGAGGATCACAGGTGATAATTGGCCTTGATTTCAAGAACTGCCAGTTGATCCATTTCCGTTTCATTCGCACCTCCAACCGTAGGACCGAGGCGCAGAAGGAGTATAGCAAGAAGGCAATCAAACGACCCCTCATTAATGTCACAGAGGTTTGTACCGTCGACGAGTTCAGTGGTGGTGTCTACGTGCGCGCGGGCTAGCTCAGTGGATGTTCAGTACTCGATTGGGTTTTAAAGTTTCATGTTTTTGTCATTAATGGACCGATTGACTCACGAGCAAAGCCCTCTAGACCCGCGGTTGAATTCCCAAGTATGCTGACTCCCTCCATTTTTCAGTTTATTCTCTCGCCGAGAAAACATCATTTTCTGGCTCTGTTTGTCTTTCCTGAAGCCTGAAAGGTCACGTAAGACAAGCACAAAAGGGAACCGAAGATTAAGGAGTGAGGGGTACATGGGTCCATCCAAAGTGCCATTTTCTAGACAAAGCTATTTAAATGGGAAACTGGCATTGTTCATTTCATTGGAAAAATATTATATATATATATATATATATATATAAAGGGAACAAAAATCGACTGGATTTCTGTAAGGACTGGATCGGGTGGCCCACCAACAGTTTGCTGCTTCCAATTCCAATACGATGGCCCAATGGTCATGGTAATCGTGGCCTAGACCAGAGTAGGCCCACGTGAGTTCCATTCACCTATTTACTGATCCATGGTAACAAAGGTAAAGTTTTTTTTTATTTTAATTTTATATTAGCGTCATGGTCTTGACTGGAGCCATACTTCGGGGGACAAAGCTGTGCCAAAAAAATTACAAGTAAAAGTATGAAACTATCTCATCAACTCAATAACCGGTTAAACATTAATACTTCTTCTGCGTAATATATATATATATATATATATAATTAATTAATTCTCTCTCTTTTTAATACAAAAAGAAATTTAACATAAAAATATATAATTATAATAAAAATTTAGAGAGAAAATAATTATTAAATTAAAATAAATTATTTAAATATATTTATAATTTTAATTTTTATAGAGTCAAATATACACTATTTATAATATTATTTATATAAATATATTTAATTCTAAAATTTAAAAAATTAATATTTCATACAAATATTTTTATTAAGAAATTTAATAAATAATATTAAAACTTATATTTTATAAACTAAAATATTTATTTTTGTACAATAAATAATATATACTTGATTTATGATTGTTTGGTTTCTACGATGTTTATAAAAAGACAGCACTAAGGTCTACGGCCGCAGGTTGCAAGCCCGAGTCAATTATGTAAAAGGAACTTATGATGGTCATTAGGTTAAACAATTGTATCGTTATGTTGGATATAAAAATAATATATTTAAACTTTAAATAACGGCTCCATGAACGAATAATTGCACGTAGCAGTGGCCGTATACCTTAAGCAATTGGGAACTTAATAAATTAAAGTCATAATCGTGTAGTGAATATGGTTCAAATTCTTGGTATTTAAAAAATAAAAAAGTAAAAGAATAAAAGGGTTTTAGTTCACTGTTAGTTAAAGAGGACAGTGAGAGTCCTTAAAGAATTTATAATTCCTTAACTTATCCTTTCAACAAGACATTGTCATTTATGTGAACACTGTTATTAAATTATAATTTTATTAAGTGATGTCACATTTAATTATTATTTTAGACAAAATTTAATTTATAATATATTATTTTATAAATAATTTATTATATCATATACATGCATTAAGATTATAATTTGTTAATCACCAAAAAAGATTAAATTAATATATTTAATATCACATATAAATAAATGTATATAGTATTATTATTATAATTTGTTAATTATCAAAATAGTCAAATTAATATATTTAATAATATGTATAAGAAAGTCATTTATCTATAATTTTAATAAAATATTTATCAATAAAAAATGAAATTATTAATGATTAGAATTTTAATTTGATTAAAAAATATTTAACTATTTATTAAAATCAATGATATTATTTATGATAGTATATTATAATTAAAAAATTTGTAGTATACTCTAATTATTTTATTTGATTTATAATTAACTATAAATAGTGACAATTATAAAGTTGTTATAATTTACCTTTATGCTTGAATTGTTATTTCATTCAAAAATTGAATTTCTCAAAATGAAATGAACAAGTCAACATTATAAATATTGACTTGTACTATTAATTCGTCCCCTGGTATGTCTTGCGAGATTAACCTTACTAGTTAGGGTGTTATTTATCTCTTAAAGGAAAGAGAAAAAATATAATTGGCAGACCACTTATGCTTAGCCTTTTAATAAAGGCGATAAGGGAATTTGAGATGGCTACCACAAATGTAGTTCTAATATACCCATATTGTCATATTCTAATATCAGAAGATAGTCCATGATACAAAATTAAGGGGTTCTTTAGAAGAAAGGAGTACGAGATATATTTCTTCAAAATAGTATTTATGTTACATATTTCCAACTTTAACGAGAACTAGTCTTGAGCATTTATTTGGATAAAAGAAAAACTACATTGCAAAAATTTTAATGATGCTATAATATACCAAGCTTTAGTTGATCTCCTTCAAACTTTGGTTTAGCCTTTTATTAGGATTGCACATGAATTATAAAGTGCCATTTTTTTTAATTTTTTATTTGTGACACTATCTATCTTAAAAATAGTGTATGATGTCATATTATTCTTTTTAGATGGAGAACTTTTTCTTTTCTTTTTTTTTTTTTAATATTCTTTGGATGAAGAACATTAATTGCGAGCAATTATGAAGTAAAATAAAACTCTTCACAAGTAAATCAAGACACACAAAAAATAATTTTTTAGGGTATCAAAATCTATAAATGGGGAAAAAACCAATGAAAATAATGAGGGAAAAAAATCTTTAAGTAGGAATGAGGGGCAAAATTATTGTAACCATTACTCCAAATGATGATTCTTCCATATAATAATAACATACACATTTATAATATTTGAGAGGGGGAGAGGGGGCGATTGCTCCCCCTCCCCCATTGGATCCATCCCTGTAAGCAAACGCCTATTGGAATCCATCCTGGCCACCCTTAAACGAAAGATCATGCAACCTTGAAAAAAAAAAACGGATGGATACAAAATATAAGATAGAGATGTGCTTGGTACGACGTATATGTTCTTCGTAAAACTATACATGCACCTTTATATGGAAGGTAAACTAGAAAAATTAAATTAACCAGCCGTGTTAGCCATTTAAAGTTAACATGATAACCTTATGACAAAACAAAATACTTCTTCACCATGGAAGAAAAACCCTTTGATTTGCTTATTTTATTTGACTAACACTCCAACTACTTTGTTGTTGCAAAGTACAAACTGTGTGAATGATGCTATATATACTTAAATTGGTTTATTACACTTTATAAAATTGGTGCTTGCTATTTTGATTCAATTTTTTGAGTGATTGAAAATAACTCAATATGAATGGCACTAAGTATTATTATTATTTTTATATTTATTTTTGAGTTAGTTTGATTTATTAAAAAAAAAGAGTCAAAATAAAGTTTTCCTATAAAATTCGTTTTCTTTTTATTTTATTGTATTAATCTCATATACTTTATGCTTAAACCTTTGAATTAGAATTACGAATAAATAAGATAATACATATATAGGAAAATAAACTAGATGCAAAGGAACTTACGATAACCTACCAATAAAAATTTCACAATGGAAAAAGTGACCCTAAATGCATTCATTTTATCCATCCTTCCATTCTAATCTACTGGTCATAAGTAGAATAATACAATTATGTCAGCTGATTAGGTATTCACTCTCCATTGCACCAAAGGAAAAAAAAAAAAGAATTATATTTTATTTTGTTAAAAAATGGGCAGGGACAGAAGGTTACCTAGTATATTTGATGGTGTAATGGTGGGGGTACTATAAAAGCAAGGACTACAAGTTCAAATAATGGTTTGCTTACCAATGATCTGCAAATTAGAAACAAGTGGAGAGCTTAATTGGGTTTAGAGAGAGGATAATCTCATATTTTCTCCAAGACTTTGAAGCTAGTATTGCTTTATAAAGTATAATGTGTTCAATTTGGAACATTTGGTAGGCACTCAAATTAGTGGCTCAGATTTCAAGAAGAAGTATAATCCAACTTATCTTTTAATTAAGTCATTGCTTTGGAATGGTGATATTTTTGAGTTAAGGACTTCAGAAAATTTTTTTTTTCTGGATATTTTTGTGGGCTCAAATACTTTTTGATTGACACGTGATCTTTTGGTGTTACGATATCACATTCCCAAAATTGAAAGAATCTTATAATGACTATACTAAATTGACAATAAATTTAAACTTTTATGTTTTTTTTTTTCTTATTGTTACAATTTTTAGGTTAAGCTTATTCTTTTTCAAACAATATCTAAAGAATGTGTATTCATTTGTACTTCATTGTGATTTTTAATCATTTAAGCTTTTCGCAAGTTACCCTAAGTCATGAACTTCGTTTCACTAATGGCAGGCTTCTTTTTGCTATTTTAAATTACACAAAAGTTTATGGATTTTATGATGAGTACCTACGAAGAGAGGAGACAAAGAGAGAGACGACAATGGTGGTGTATACGTAGTTGGCTCGGTAAAGCCATCTCTTTAATTCAAAGAATGCTCTGGACGTTGTTATTTACTATTTAAGAACCAAAAAATTCCTTTTTTCTATTCTTATTATGGACCTCAAATATTTTTTTATTGGCACGTGATCTCTTGAGTTATTTATTTTAGATATTACATTCCTAAACCTCACTGTGTTATAACCATTGGCGCAAAACTTCAAACCACTTGCTCAGCTTCAAGATATTTATTTTTCCCATAACCAATGCCCACTTCATTTGCTTTGAGGAGATTTAGTTGCATTTGACATTCGCAGTTGAATAAAATAAATAAATAAATAAAGTGGCACCAACAACTTATATAATATAATAAAGCAAAATATGCTTTTGCATAAAGTATTTTAAACTCGAAAGGTAAAAATTTATGATGAAAATCATAAACATCTATATTGTAATATTTCATATTGACCATACTCCTCTAGCACTTAATGACTCATTACCTCATTATAATGTCTTGCAAGTATAGCATGTACAACCATGTATAGCCCATTGAATTAGTTCATAAACTTTAGCATAAGTGACTTTAAAGTTTAGATGGTCTTATTAGATGAAATTGAGTTGAACGCACACATGCATTAACAAACATGAATGCAATTTATTTTAATGAATACTTACCACAATCTAGGAAACTAAATAAATCTCATATATTAAGTTAAATTGAAGCATACTTATGCAAATTGCACTCCATAACACATTACTAGGGGAAACCTTCCTTCTAATAAGTTGAATAATAATAATATTTGTAGACATTAAAATATAATTTAAATAAGATAAGAGATCAGTCTAACAAGACAACCTTGACACTTTAGGATGACCAACAATGAAACTAATGATCAAAGAAAGAAAGGTCTTAAGCAAAGGTTTGAGTAAGAGTTTTCAAGGCTACAATGACAATGATGCTAGGACAACTATTTCTTTTTACTTTTTCCAATTTATTTGTTACATGATTTCTTTCTTCTTTCATTTCATTATACTCCTTTCCTTTTCCAATTTACTGCATCATTTTCTTTTCATTTTATCTTTTTCCAATTCTAAGCAACCATCTCATTGTCTCACTGGTCATCGAAGAAAAATAAAGCCAAGCTTAGAATAATGATTCTAAAAGGAAACCTCTAGCCCGACATATCAAAATGAAATTCAAGTCAAATAATTTAAGATGCCAATGTCATGCTAGCACTAATGGAACGAAAAAAATCACATATAATCACTTGCTTATTTCCCTTAAAGCTAAATTTAGAAAAAAAAATTTAGTTCAATACTTTTTCACTTAGAATGAACTTAAACACTAAAAATAATTATGTAAACTCAAAACTCTCTCGCTAATGATTATGTTGTTAGTATGTGTGCTAATAACTATTGAGTTGGTTTTCATTTAAATACACATTAGATATTTCACACACACAATTATATTAATAAAAATATTCTTTATTTTTAACATTATTTATATAAATAATTTAATTAGTAGTAAATTTTAAAAATAAAGAACTTATTATATTAAAATATTATTTCTAAATATTTGTAATTGATACATTATCAAAATTAAATATTGATAGAGTTATGATATTAGCACATTTTATGTTCCTCTTTTATAAAAAAATAAAAAAGAAAATAATCTCATAGATTAAAGTATATAGATAATTAAACAAATATACAAATACTAACTAATTAAACAAGTTCATTAAATTAGCTCTTAAAATTTTCAAATAGAATATTATTTATGTGTTTTTAAAATTGTTCATATAACAATCACGTAAATAGTTAACAATGTGTATCATAAAAGCATTATTATATTTTGATCTAATTTTTGCATTGTCTTAATTAAAAATCACTTATATTTGCGTCGAGCACGATATGAACTATAAGGAGAAAATTGAATTATCAATAAAAAATTTATCATCTTAAAATAATTATGAGAGAATATTTAATTAATACTAATGAATATTAATTTAAGAAATTATTTGGCCAATGCGAAATGAATATTAAGAAGGAGTTATGATCTAATTTATGAATTCAATAATTTATATTTGAGGAAAAATATAATTAAATAAAATAAAATAGATAATAAGTTTATAATTTATATCTAATTAAAATATTAATTAAAAGAATTGAATTATACTAAAAGACTATGTATTAAAAAAATATGTCAAATCATCTTTTAATAATTCTAATATTTGAGTGGATATTAATCATAATCCATCAATGTAAATTAATTAATGAGTGAATTAATGATAAATTAAAAAATTTTAATCTATTTAATTTTTTTTTTCAATTATAATTCATATTTATTGTCATTATATTAAGATCTTAATAATAGAAATCAGTTTGAATAAAAAATTTATAAAATAAAATATGAAATATTTGAAAATATAAAAATTAAAATACAATTTATAAGGAATTAGTACAAATCTTTAAATTAAAATTTAAGAGTTAAAATCTCTATAAACATATTTTTAATTGACTAGTCAAAATATAAGACATCTAATAGAATAGTATTGACTTCTAATTTGGTAATAATTTAAAACAATTTGTCAAAAGAGTTAGAAAAAAAAGAATCACAAACAATTTTATTTTTAAAACTAAATTTGTAATCAAATATAACAAGCAACTAATCTATTTTTAAAAATTAATTTTAAAAATTTTTACTTTTTTTAAGATATTTATTTGATAAATATTTTTACAATTCTTAACACTTTTACCATGTCCCTTGCTCCTTGTGCTGCGGAGTTGTCAGCTTTTGATCTGGCAAGTGGTTCACACCAAACAGAGTCCAACGGAATTCCGACCCTTCCCTTTTGCTTTTCCTGCATATATTGCTAATCAATAAATTCGAAGATATAATGTTTGGAATAACCTAATATAATATTAATTAGCAGCTCATTCACGACAAAGAACAAAGCCAAACTTACCTGACACGTACATTTCATGGCTACAGCTTACGAAAGAGATAAGAAAACAACAAAATAGAAGGATGGATGATTGGTGAAAGTCATTGCCTGGGAAAATGCTGGACCATGAAATGGAGAATCTGTATGCATCAAAGTCCAACCTTTCCATGATATCTATATCTTCCTATAACAATAGAAGTGTTCAAAAGTTAATGGGATAGGTAGCTGAGAGACTTAAGGGAAGTGAATGAGCAAGAAAAATTGTTAACTGGAAAAGGTGGATTTAGAGATAAATATTGAAGTTGTTATTAATTTTAAGAGAAATTGATATTGAGGGGCGACCCAATCAAGAACTCTTTTATTAATAAAATAAAATAGTTAAAGCTGTAAAATACTTTTAAACCTAATTTTTAGGAAGCATTTCACATAATTTTTTTTTTTTTTAGTTCTGGAATTAAGGAAAAGAAATGTAAGAGTTTCCCTCATAATACGTAAAAGTACATAAATTCCTATTACTTGTTCCATGGAGAACCTAGCCTCTTTAGATGAGACTCCAGTTGGGTACGTTATACTTCAAGAAAAAGAAAATGTGAAAGTGGAAAAGATTTAAAGTGTCTGCAATCTCTCGTTTGGACTCTCCTGTGCCTGCAGTTTAATGCTGCAGAGCCAGTGTGTTGAGGTATCTGACTCTTCTCTCTGGTCTTCCTTGCCCGTTCAATTATTTTGTGGTTCTATTGTTCTATTTATGCAATAGTAATGGAGATGAGCTCAAAATTAGTCATAAGTCTTTATGATTTTTTTTTTTTTCTATTTAGTCTCATACTTTTTCGATTTGTCAGTTCGCTCATATACTTTCACATTTTGTTCCATTTATGTGTATTTTTAGATAGAATTTAGTCAACTCGTTAAGAATCATATTCGAGTAAATAGAATATACAAAAAAAAAAAAAAAAGAAGAAATACTCAAATTATTTTGTTCATTTTACTCGTAAACGTTTGCATATATGTTCGACATAATGCTATATCTTTTTTACTTGCCAAAACAGCCATCTACTTAATAGGAACGTATTGCAAAAATGTGCAAAGACTTAAAACTAAAATGGACAAAACAATTGGCATCTTTCTTTTTCTTTTTTTTTTTCTTTTTCTGTAAATTCTGTTGAGTTCAAACACAATTCTTAACGAGTTTATTAATTTCCATACAAAAATGGGCTCAATTGAAATAAAAACAAAAGGTATATGACTAAAATCTATAAAGCTTTAAGACTAAAATGTGGCGCGTCTGGTTTTCTATCTCTAAAGTGATACGATAGGGGTTGAGCTCCATGTCCAAATTACTGAAATGTGAGTAGGATTTTTCTCTGCTGTATAGCCTATAACCCATATAACTTTTTAGTAGACCCACAAAAAAAAAAAAAAAGGAAGTTTATGTTGTTAGTCTGTAATTTTAAATTCACATAGAATATGTGCCTCATAATCTCCTCGGAGGAACTTTGCTGTTGGGCAGATCAATTCCCATTTTCAAACCAACCCACAAAGCAAGTCTTTGATTCATTGTATTTCTTGTCACTTTCTTGTATCACACGGAAATTAGGTTCCAATCGCCACTTCATCTCGTGGGAAATTCGTGACAACAGGACACGAATAGATCAGAAGCAAATGAGGCGATTGGACTCGTGGAAGGGGGGGGGCGGGGGGCACATGCTTTGACTTTCTAGCCCAACTTTGACGAATCAGCTTTTGATAGTCAAAAATTCTTCTTGTATCCCCTTTAGTCGTATGTCTCGGCAGACGGGACGCAGTTTCTTTCTTTGTGGCATGAATATTTCATGTTCCTTTTATCTGAGACATTGGCCATTGATTTAGATAATCAATGACAAAAGCAAGGTCAAAAAAAAAAAAACTGACCTTAGTAATCTCCTCTTGTTATCAATAATCAGACTATGGAGGCTAAAAAAAAATGATTCTCTTGTTATCAATGAGCAGACTATGGCGAAAAAATGAAAAAAAAAATGATTACAATGACGATAAGGGCACTTTTGACAACTTGAATGACAATGACATGCATGAACGCATAGAAGATGGATGCAAGAGGATTGGACCGGACGTGAATGATAAGCTTCTCTTAATTTGCAGATTAGAAAATAAGATTTTAAGTTTATCGATTCATCTCGTTTATCACTCTTCCTTTGACCCTTAATTTCATAGTGTGGATCACTTTTGTCTTCTTGTTTTAATGTGGAGCGGAGAAGGCGAAGTTTGAGGAAACATAACCTGTCGACATTGGCAAAACTATTTAGCAAAATAGAATCTGTGTAAATTCTTCAATATGTTGGCCTCCTGGGATGAGACATCTTTTGCTATGTCCGCTTTTAGTTTCTTTGATCCTTTTTTATATATTTCTTTTGATGTACCGAGGAAAAAAAAAAAAAACCCAACCAAGGGGGAGGGATGGCTAGCAGAGATTAAGAATCTGTGCGCTTCTGAGTATGATGGTCAGAGTCAGAGATGATGGTTTTTTTTTTTTTTTTGGGATTTTCCTTCTTTCTGGTTGCTAGGTGTAAACTCACTTTGATGGGTTTTTTTTTTTTTTTTGGTGGGAATTTCCTTCTTTCTGGTTGCTAGGTGTAAACTCACTTTG